>JADRCD010237505.1:0-18487 GCA_019843815.1 Montemys delectorum | reverse complement strand
GTTTTAAGTGCTTTAAAGTGCAACTCCACCGTCTCCGCGTATGTTTTCTCTCAGGTTCCACTTGTGTTCTTTCCATCCCTCAGTCTGCTTTCTTCCCTATCTTGGTTCTGCTTAGGACGCTTCACTCTTCCGACTCTCTTCATCATTGCTTTTTGTTTCATTTTATTATGATGTGTCTTTATATTGATTGTGCTAAAAGTTGTTTGAAATATTTGGGTATTTGTTTTCATTATCTTTAAAACACTGGGATGCTTTCAGATCTAGTTCTTTAGATATTCTTCCCTGACACTTTTGCTCGACACCCACCACCATCCACAGACGCATCTTAGGTACTGTAGTTAAATGGATAGGCTGTTGGAAAGTAGCTACAGTGTAATGCTGGCCTGTGTATGTATTCTTAAGTCCTCTCTCTATTTTGTTTTGGATAGTTAGTACTGTTATATCTTCATATTCCTGGGTACTTCTGGAATGTAGCTGAGTTTCTTGGAAGGAGTTTAATTCTCCTTGTTTGCTTGGTAGAGATTTGTTAGCCAGGACTGGGACAGTTACCAGCCCAGGACTAATTATTTCCCTCCACTGATGCAAAGTCCTATTTGATCTTAAATGTTGGGAACAGGTACTACTGAACCTATTAGTCTTGGTTACTTGTTGTATGATGTCTCTCCCCCTCTTAGATAGTCGTGTGTGTGTGTGTGTGTGTGTGTGTGTGTGTGTGTGTACCCATGCTTTACTAGCAGCTCAAAATTCTGTAGCCATGATCTCATAAGCCATACATATGGCTTATGTATGCTTCTCCTTCACTTTCTTGCCCACTTGTTCATTTTTATTTGAGCCTGTGTTTTGAGAATCCTACCAGGATCTCAGATTTCTTGTTTAACTGAAATAGTCCGCCGAACTTCATTTTGCACCAGAGACTGGAGAGTCTCCTGGGATATAAGGTAGGATGACTATAATGCTTATCTATCCACATCCCGTCCACATCCTACCCACATCCCACCCACATCCTGAGATCACTGTTCCTCTTTCTTTTTATTTCCAATGTTATATAAACCAAGATCTCACATATTCTGTCCATTTGTGACTCTATTGCATTTTTTAAAGATTAAAAACTGTAATATGTTTGAGTGTTCACTTGTAGGTATGTGCACTGTATGCATGCCTAGTGCCTACAAAGAAGAGGGCATCTGATCCCTATCCCCTGTATCCCTACCTACCGAGAATTGTTGGCGATTGCAAATGCAATAGTAAAACATGGCTTCTGTTCCCAGCTTAGCCTACCTAGAATCTCCAGAGGCCATTACTTTCTAATTAGTCAATGCAGCCAAACAGATGACACTGGAGAATGGAGAATAAGCAAGCATGACAAATACTGTTGTAGACTAAGGGACAACTTTGAGAAAACATCTTCATCTTAATAGTCAAAAAGTGATACGTTGGAAGAATCTCCAGTGTATTTTTTGTTAATCCAAATTGTGGAATTATTTTTTTTTCTGCTATGGCCTTCTATCTGACCAAAATCATTGGTATCTGACTTTTTTTTTCCCCCCATTCAATCTTAAGATTCCAGGAAGTGCTTCCTGTGAGTCTCCACTAGGCCCTCCTTCCATCACATGTAATTACTGGGCAAAGCCCAGCAATATTTGAGAAAGATAGTGTTGATTATGCAAATACTGCTCCATTTTTGCAGACTGACCAATGGAGGCCACAGGATGAATGAATGGTACTAGGTTCTCAATTCCCACTAGAGGCAGAAACAGCAAGGAAATCTCTGGGTTCCCTGGGGAGTCCATATATTTTAGCAGAGGGATTCCAGCCCTTAGCAGAGGACCTGATGTGGGTAAACTACAGCCTAAGTCCTGGAAACCAGTGTCCTTTGTAGTTTTGCCCCTGTAAACATTGCTGCAAAAGCTGTTCTTATCCTCAGGGCTGTGATTGGAGATGAAAGCCCAGCAGTTTGCCTAACTGGCTCGCTACTCAACCTGTCAATTGTCTGTCTGGAATTCTGGTTAGATAAGTTTTCCCTTTTCCCTTTTCCCTTCACCGAAGTTGTGGATAAAAGGGGTACCCTCAAGATAATGTTAAATTTTTGATATCGTCTCAAGGCTTATTGTCTCAGGTTCCAGGGAATCCACTAGTGAAGAAGTACCTCCCTCAGGGTAGGCATAAGGAGCACATTAGAATAAATTTTATAAGTGAAGGAGTTGCGACCTTGGTGAATTATACAGCTAAAACTTTGTTTTGAAGATAGTTCTGTTAAATAGAATGGAGTGCTTAGGGCCTTAAATATGCAAAGTTGTTTTTTTTTCCCCCTGTGGTTTCACACCAGACTGCCACAAAGGTAAAATAAAAGCATCCCTACAACTGGGCACTTCAGGAACTTCCTTGTAAAACTGCTTCAGTGGTTATCAAACTTCACTCCTTTATACAGAAGGGTATAAAGGATGAGGATGCTCATCAGAGCAGCTGGGACAGTTAAGTTTAGCCAAGCGGAAATCAGCAGAACTTAGAGTGACTGCCAGTCACTGGGTAGTTGGTGTGTTGTTATTTTCAGGCCACTGAAACTTTGGTAACTGAAATAAACCTAGTTATCTTTTATGTATTAAGAGACACACACATCTGAGAAAAATGAAGTATTTAGCTATAAGGCAAACCTATGCTCATCACAATATGACTATATAAGAAAAGATTTGAAAGAGGGAAATTTTGAGTCAAGGTCTATGGAACACACAGGATTGAAGTCTTTAGACGAGCGATTTGTTTCCCATATGTCTTTACTGGGGGTTACCTCGGGTTACCTCTGATCATGTGTCTAGAAAGTGGAAACCCAGCTATCAGAGCTCTGGGCACTAAATAAAGTGGCTTCCCAAATCCACACAGAATGACTTGGCCCTGGAAGAGAGGACTAGACTTTTCTCTGGTCCTCACTCACCTCCCTGATTTCCTCACCCCTTTTCTTCTCCAGTCACCATCCTGCCATCTCCCCGATCTTGTTCTGTCAGAATGCTGCTGCTCTACGCATGCTTGCCTTCAGTCGTGCACACAACTGTTTTCCTAGTCTTAACATGGTAGACACTTTGCTCTCCACATCAGTTCACCCTCCTTATTTTCACTTCCTGTTACCACTTTGTACCCATTTCTATCTGTCTTCACAAAAGGGCAAGCTCTTCATAATGATATGTGCACAGACCTGGTACCCTTGCACCAGGCCGAGGAGCTTGCATGTAAGTGTTTTTGCCTCCTCTGGTCATGAGATTAGATTACCAGGGATGCTTTCACTCTATAGATGCTGCTGCTGAGGCGATCGATACTGAACATGAGGTGGGAGGAAGACTTAGCTTATTGGTAAGTAGCTGAGAAGGGCTCTGTCTCTGGAGTCTTAGCTCTTATCTACTCCTTATGGAGAGAATGAAAGGTGGTTAGCTGGGGCTCTTTAAGAAGTAGGCATCAAGGCAGTTTATGCTTCTATGATATTTGTTTGGGTAAATGCCAGGAAAAGAATCTAGGAACTGGGGTGGGGGAGGCATGGAAGAAAGGTTAGACCATGGTGGAGTTAAGAGAAAAAGATGGACAAAAAAATAAAGAAGGACAATCAGAGACGGCAGTAGACTGTTTAAAACAATCTGGGAAGCCAAGATGTCTCATAGCCAAAGCCAGGCAACAGGAGAATACCCCATTTTCCAGAGTCTACCTGGCCTTATTGCCTCTGCCATGACCAGGCAATATCAGGGGCAGCCTGTGGAGAGTGGATCCTGGATAGGAACCCTATACGTTATTTCTGAGCGCTGTCAGTTAACTCCATCCAATAGGTGTGTGTGTGTGTGTGTGTGTGTGTGTGTTTGCTCCTGAGACCAGAAGAGGGTGTCAGATCCCCAGAAAATGAAGTAACAGGCTATCTAATGTGGATGCCAAGAACCAAATTTAGGTCCTCTGGAAGAGCAGCAAGTGTTCTTAATCACTGAGACATCTCTCCAGCCTTGAGGGGGGGCATTTTCAACACAATGGTTGTTATATCAACCTTTCCTATCTGTAGCAAAATAATTGGATGTTGTATCTGTTCCTCTGAGATTGAAACATTCCACCCTACAGGGAAGCTCCTTAAACCGGAAGGTAAACAACTCAAAACAGCTTCAGGAAATCTCTGAAACTGGCCAGATTCTGTAGCTCTTCTTTCCCCAACAGTAAACAAACCAAGCTGCTGAGGGCACCTTCACACAACCTAAGCTGCAAAGAAGACTCTGACAGCAGGCCCACTGCCTGTGAGAAGCAGAAGAATTGAGAAGAGGCTTAGACAAACTGCATCACTGGGATGGGGCACTCGTCAACCTGTTGACAGTGCCTGCAGGCTGTGCGGCGTGCTCTAGGCTCCCAGCTTCTGTGCACTGTCACCCATGCTGGATGGGCTTTGCTGACACAGCTGTCTTTGTTTGAGTCATTTCTGCTTCTGTTACTAACCCTTCATTCAAATTCCTGTAAGTAACCCTAATGCAACTCACTGGTTCACCAAGTTGGGTGTTGGTGGTATCAGTATTCGATGGGTTCCCTATTTTTCAGTCAACGGACACGGGTGAAGCTTCTCCCCAGAAGTCTTGTCATACAGCATCGGACAAGAAGAAACTTAAAGGAGGAAGGATTTATTTCTTCTTAAAGGTCAAAGGGATCACTTCCGTCCATCATGGTGGAGAGGACATCGCAGCAAGCAGAGAAGGAATGATGGTGAGGACCCAGCTGGTTCCGTTCCATGTACAATCAGAGAGCAAGAGTGAATAGGGTGTAGGGCCAGGCTATTAAATCTCCATGCCCACCCCAGTGACCTATTTTCTCTAACAAGGCTCTGATCCCTAAAGGTTCTACTGCCTTTCCACTTGAAGACCAAGAGGTCAAATATGTGAGCTTAGGGGAGACATGTCACATTAAAACCACAGCTGTAGCTGTAGGAATATCATCTGGCTCATGACAATATGTTCATCATGTAGAAAAGTGGCTAGTATGCTTATTAAATATGAGTAAACATGTGAGTGAATAAATGTAGAAAACAACAATTCTCCTAAACGTTGGGCCATTTCCCATCACTTCCTCTGCTCTGCTGAAAGTCAATAGTGAAGTGGATTAGAATCACAGAATTCAAAGTCTGCCTGCTTCCCCTTTCCTTGTGGTAACTCTCCAGTTAGGCAGTGATTTACAAGGACAGATATATTCCCCCAGGGTAAAGAATGAGACTTGGCTGTTGTCTGGGCAGGTGCATTTACAGACACTTCAGACCTGTCCATTTCAAGCACTTAATCCACATGAAATAATGATAGTTCACACGCCTGAAACTATTCCAAGCTAGCAAGATGTATAGTTTGCAGTAATATATATCTCAGAAGCTTACAACAGGGGCTCCAAGGCTCATGAGTTCCCTTTTCTTTATTTATTTGGCTTAAAACAGTAAAGATTACTCTGTCCTAGTTCTGCAATTCTGAAATCAAGGTGTCAACAAGGCCAGGCTCTCCCTAAAGGCTGCAAGAGAATCCCATCCCAGTTTCCCGGTGCTGACACTCATTGGCCCTGCATTCTTCCAACTAGCCTGGTCTAGTCACCCCTATTATCACAGGACATTCTCCCTGTTTGTCTTCTGTCTCCATATCAAAAGTTCCCTGTGCATCAAGTTTCCTTTCTATTTTTAATTGTGATGCCCACATCGTGAAAATTTCCATTTCAGCTTTTTAAAGTGTCCATGCTGTGGAGATGAGCACATTCACACCACTGTCCAACCATTCCTCACTAACTTTTCTCCATCCGTAAAACTGAACTTCTGTACACATTAACAGAACATTAACATTAATTTCTCCTGTTCTCCACTCCTAGCCTCAACCCTAGGAAGCCACTCTGCTTCTCTCCTCTTTGTAGTTTTGTATGAATTACTTTGGGTGATTCTTAGGAGTAGATTGATACCTATTCAGTTACACGTGTCTTCCTCCATTGCTCTCTATCGTGTATGTATGTACGTATGTACGTATGTACGTATGTATCTATGTATATATTAAGACAGGGTCTCTCATTAAACCTAGAGCTCACTGATTAGCCAGAGCTTTGCCTACTTCTTCCTTTCCAGTACTGGTATTACAGAGAGGTGCATGCCACTGAACCTAATTCCCTCCTTGGGGTCTGTGTCTTATAAAACAGTACACTTCCATCGTTCACGCCTTCCTCTTCCTCACTTAAATCTAAATCCCCATGTTAAGGACCTAACCTTCTAGTGCTTCAGAATGTGACTCTGTGAGATAGTTTTGAAAGGGGGTGATTAGGCTGGGTGTGGTGGCACACTCCTCTAATCCCCTAGTACTTGAGAAACAGAGGCAGAAATCGATGGACTTCTGTGAGTTTGTGGTCAGTCTAGTCTACATAGTGAGTTCCAGGACAACCCATGTCACATATAGAGACCCTGTCTCAAATGAACAAGCACCAAAAAGAAGTAATTAAACACGAGGTGGGGAAATTTAATGCTTAATCACTGCTTTTGGAGAGCACCTTCAAATAATCACATTTTGAGACACTGCAAGATTAGGTCCTTAACGTAAGAATTTTAGAAGTATCTGATGCAGCTGGTCACCACAGTTCAGTTATTACACCCAGAAAGCTAACATTGATGGAACTCTTGTAAGCATTTGATAGACCCAGCTTACATTTTCTAATTGTTTTTCTGTCATTTTTCTGACCCACGATCAATACATCTCACGTCTAGTGACCTCATCTCTTTAGTCTCCTTTAATGTGGAGCATCCTTCATCGTCCTTTGTTCTTCACGATCTTATTTTGAAGTGCGCTGTTCAGTTTTTTTTTATTCAAGATCTCTTAATTTGCATGATGATTCCTCATGATTAAATTTAGGCTAGCATTGCTTCAAGAATATCACAGAAGTTATCACAGAAGTCCTTCTCAGGATATCATGTTGGGAGGCTGTTGTGTGGGCAGGGGCATTTAGAGACACTCCAGACCTGCACAATTTAACCACTTAATACACGAAATAACGATAGTTCATTTTCCTGAATCCATTCCAAACTGGCAGGCTTCAGTGTTCATGTGTCCCATCGCCGGCGATGCTATCTTTAACCATTTGGTATAGATGATGTCTGCCAAGCTTCATATATATCCTTTATAACAAATAAGTGTCACATGGAAAGATACTTTGAGACTATAAAGTCTTTCTTTTTAAAAGATTTTTTTAAAAATTATTTTTTGGGGTGGGGTATGTACACATGAGGGCAGGAATACCTTTTCAGCTATTAAAAACAAAAGCATCATGGATTTTTCAGGTAGATGGAGGGAACTGTGTCCCCAAAGGACATGCACAGTATCTATTCACTTATAAGTAGATATTAGCCACAAAGTACAGGTACTATGTTATACCTCACTGACTCTAAGAAACTAAACAAGAAGGAAGACCAAAGAAAGGAAGCTTGAATCTCACTTAGAAGGGGGAATAAAATAGCCATATGAGGCAGATAGAAGGAGGGAACTGGGAGAGAGGGGGGGGGCTAAGGAGGACAATGGGGGATTCAGGATCATGTGTAGGGAAGGACAGCAGAGATGGCTAGATGGCCATGAGAATGAAGGGGAATCTACAACAGATGGGAATGAAGAGGTAGGGGGAATCTCCAGGATGAGACAGAGACCTGAGATAAAGGAGGTGCCCAAGAATTAGTGATCTTACCTGTGACTCACTACACTGGGAATATGGAACCTGAAGAAGCCACCTCCTGTAGCCAGGTAGGAACCCCAGTGGAGCAATAGAAATACCACCCACTCACAAAAGTTTCAACCCCACATTTAATTTATCCTGTCTATCTTATGCAGCCATGGGGAATGGAGCACAGACTGAGGGAACGGCCAACCAATAACACTTGAGACCCATGTGATGGACAAGCACCAATCCATAACACTATTAGTGGTACTCTGTTATACTTGCAGACAGGAGCAAGTTGTTCTCAGAGAGGCTACACTTAGCAGTTGACTCAGACAGGTACAGACACCCATGGTCAAACAGTGGATGGAGTATGGGGCTCTTATAGAAGAACAGGAGGGAGGATTGTGGGCCCCAAAGGGGATAGGAACTCCACAGGAAGACCAACAGAGCCCCTGGACCCTTGGGGCTCTCAGAGTCTGAACCATCCACCAAAGAACATACACAGGCTGGACCTAGACCTAGGCCTCCACACACATGCATGTGCATGCACATGAGCACACACACACACACACACACACACACACACACACACACACACACGAGGCAGGTGTGCAGTTTGACTTTCATGTGGATACCAAATAACTGGAATAGGGGCAATCTCAAAAGCTGTTGTCTGAGTGTGGGATATGTTGTTCTAGCTCGGCTGTCTTGCCTGGCCTCAATGGGAGAGGAAGCACCTAGCCTCATAGAGAACTGAAGTGCCAGGATGTTGTGTGTGTGTGGGGGGATATCCAGGGGGGTCTACCTACTCAGAGGAGAAGGGGAGGGGACACAGGGGAAGAATTGAGGGAGAGAGTGATTGTGTGGGGAACAGTGAGCAGAATGTAAAGTGAATAAGTAAAAAAAAAATTAAATTAAAAAAATTCTTTTGGGGGTGGGGTATGTGGACATGAGTGTAAGTGCTCACAGGAGCCAGAGGTGCCCAGTACTCCAGGAGATAGTCCTTCTCCAAGAGCAGTTCATGTTTTTAACTCCTGAGCCATCTCTTCATGCCCTGAAAAAAATCTCTCCACATACTTACTATACTTCTGTGAATTAATTTTAGGTTTTCCTGATGGTTTTTGCTTGAGCAACTGTCTGTGCAGTGTTTGCTGGATGGTAAGGCACTATGCCTAACATCCCTTTTACACGTACCAACCGGGGCTGACAATACAGTGAAGCTCCTTTCCTCCACCGTATTTCATCCCTCTCCCAGCCTGGAATGTATCCCTTGCATCCTTTTAAAGGTCCTGGTTCATTTTACTGACATGTGGCACTTTATTAAAACATTTCACATCTCTAGAGAATGAACACTAGGCTGGCTTACTGGTATGGTATTACAATTACTTCTCAACCATCTCCAGAGGTAAGGAAGTGAAATAGATTACCTATCTATCTATCTATCTATCTATCTATCTATCTATCTATCTATTTCTCCTACCTAGATCCAATTATATGGACCTTGCATTACAGCAATGCCTCCAACTCCAACCCAGCCTCTGCAAAGCTATTCTAGCTATTTTAGCCTTCCTGGTTTCCTTATCAATGACCCCTCTCACTGACAAGCCACAACCTATTATCCATGTTTTTCCTTTCATCACAGTTTATCTTCCAGTTCCCAGAACACACATGACAGTTTTCAGAAAGCTGAACTGACTTTCCTGAAGCAAACCTATTCACTCTAGAGCTCACGTGCAGCCTCCTGTTTTCTTTAGACTTAAAGCATGCAGTCAAGCTGCTGTTTTCAGAAGCCGCTGTCATGAGTAACCACCCTCGCACGCTTTAGTATGGTCTACTACCTGTCTTGGAGGTTGATTGGTCCTTTTTTTTAAAAGTCATATCCCATTTGGATCTTCTTCCTCACCCTCTCAGCTTTAATTATTTATTCTCTCCGTCTGAGAAATGTTAGCACAACCCTAAAATTCATAATCATACAAGTTTTGTTTTACTTAAGAGCTGTCACTCCCCCGATCCCTTCTCCCACACTCCCATTGCCTTCCCCACCCTGCTTCTGTTCACCATCTGTAGATAAACACCCTTAAAGCTTTAACTTTATTCTTTCTCATTTATTTCCCAACATCCAATGAATTCATGTGTATCTTCTCATCTCTTTTTTCTTACTCTCAAAGTTAACTCTTACCTGGGGCTTCTGCTCACCCGACATCATATCCTGAAAGGCACTCTGCATTCATTCATAAGTTACTCCTGAGTTCTTTTTATTCAACCACATTGCTATATTTTGTAAGCATACATTTTTCTCAACCTGCTTTAATAAGGGTTCAACCTCCCCTCTAGCCCACCACCCACCAGAGGTAGTGGAAAAGAAAAGTTATTAAGGTAAAGGGGAGGTGGATTGGTTTAGAAATAGTTCTTTGGGGTGAGTCTAATCTTCATTGTCAGGATATCAGGATTCTACTTCTCTAGCAAAACACCAACACGAATCAGCAGCTGTAGACCTGTCCACTCAGCAGACACCACACAGGAATCAGCAAGGGTAGTTCAAACCAGATGAAACTGCAAGGCTGACCAACTGGCCCGAATCTACCATGGAAGCAGCAAGAAGCCGCGGGAACCTCTTGAGAAGTTCTTTGTTGAGTTTCTGTTTATCAAGTCACCACCTGTGGAACTCAGTGAAGCAATGTAAGGCAAACCAATAGATGAGTGTGTCAGTGAAGAACAGTGAGGCAGAGCAAAGCAAACCAATTCTCTAGCTCCCACTGTCTGTGGGGTCATATTTATATTCCTTATAAGCATCATGCATCTTTTCATGTGTCTGCTTTAGCAAAACATCCTTTCACCTGAGTTCCCCAGCAAAACATCATTTGACGTTACTGAATTTCCAAAGAAACCGGAAGTTTCTACTTCAATATTTTATTGTTTTCCATACTGCTGAAATGACCACATTTAATGAATAATTTGTACATGTGTGTTTTCATGTGGTTGAAAGTATGTTCTTAGAGTAAGCCCCCAGAACAACTTCTAGCAATTGTTTCTACTCTTGTGCTGGGTCAGCAAGTAATCTCATCTTTTATTATTATTATTATTATTATTATTATTATTATTATTATTATAAATTGCCAATTCTTCTTCAAAAGAACTACCTTATTTTATGCCCACACATGAGCATCTGTTTCCATTTAGTATCAGTGGGAAAATGTTCTCACAATGTTTTAGTTCATATCTTCCTGATAGACAAAAAATATACATCAAAGTCATTAACATTACACCAGATTAATTTGTATAAAACTTACTTATGAGGGGTAATTGACCATCTTTTATATATTTGACATTGATTGGTATATATTGTAAAACAATACATATGTAAAACATAAACTTAGTGTCTTGACCTTTTTTAGGTCAGGTCTTTGTCTCAGTCTTAAATTTTACACACTATAGCTACCATTTCTGATACATATTTCAAATGTATTCTCCCACTTTTCCAAACCTCTTCTGATTTTCTTTATGAAGATTTTGATGTGCATATTCTCCTTTGTACTCAAATTGGTCATGAGGGTGAATGGATTCAAAACTGTGTCCTATGAAAATGATTGAAATAATTTCGAGAGGAGTTTGAAGTAGATCCAATAGGTTTTCCCCATCTAATTCTGCTGATATCTACAGCAATTGCAATAGGCTTTTTCTGTCTTTTTCTGGTAGCATCTACACACAGTGGCAATAGTGTTTTCCTGTCTAGTTCTGCTGGCATCTAAAGCAGTGGCAATGGCCTTTGTTGTAGGGAGGTTACCCCACTCCTGGCACTGAGATTTCCATTTGAAAACCCATGGCTTCTGGGGCAGCTTTTCCTTTAAGTGTTTTTCTCTTCTTTTTTAATGCCCTCACTTGTCTCAATTTCCTTTATGCTGACTATTCCCATAGTGCTTTGCCTTTAAGTCTTTGCATCCCCCTGGCAGGACTGCTTTGTTTTCATCTCTTCCTGAATAACTCTCATCTAAGTTTCTGATCTCAGCTTCCTTCACAGAGTGAGCAAAGTCCCCATCTGCGCATTCTCACAGTACTCTTGCCAGTTCTCCTGGAAATGCATCACAGATACAACAGCATGTTTAGTGTCTGTGTGTTCCAATACATTAGGAAGCTATTGTTGTCTTATTAAAGTATATATTTATAGAACCTGATTTGATTCCTTTGCATGGTGATTATGCAATAAATCTCTTGTGGATTGACTACAAACTATGATTCAGATTTGGCTTTGCTGGGTCCTGTGATATTAGTTCAGTTCTGGTTTTCTGAACACACTTCCTAGGATACAAGTGGATATTGAAAAGGATCAACTGTTTTATCTGAAGATCATACAGTTAATAGTTGTGCTTTAAGATTACCTAAATCAAGAAAAATCTTTGGTAGATTGGAGTGTGTCCAAGATTCATGGATATGGTCTCACTTGAGATAATTTGTATTTATTCATTGTTATACTATATTCTATGATTTAAATGTAAATATATTTTGATTTTTCAGATCTTGTCTTTCTCCCTACCCATCCAACTTTAAATTCTTTCTTAGGAAACAAGCAAAAACCCAATAAAACAACAACCCCAACCCTCATCTTAGTTAGGGCTTCCATTGCTGTGAAGAGATAGTCTGATAAAGGCAACTCTTATAAAGGACAAGATTTAATTGGGGCTGACTTAAAGTTTCAGAGGTTCAGTCCATTATCTTCATGGTGGGAAGCTTAGCATCAACCAGGTGGACTTTATGCTGGAGAAGAAGTTGAAAGTTCTACATCTTGATCTGAAGGCACCCAGGAAGAGACTCTTTTCTGCAGACAGCCAGAAGGGGACTATCTTCTGTACTGGGCAGAGCTTGAGCAATAGGAGATCTCAAATTCTGTCTACCCAGTGATACGCTTCCTCCAACAAGGCCACACCTATTCCAATAAGGCTACACCTCCCGATAGTGCCACTTGCCATGGGCCAAGCATATCCAAACCACCACACCCCCTCCTAAACCAAGAAAACAAAATAAAAACATGTCCCCTGCAAATCTCCAAACTGTTACCAAATAAAAACTTACACACAAAAATCTGTGGACTCCATTATATGTTGGTCATCTATTCCTGAATATGAGGACTTCCTTGGTGGTTGATATACCCAGGACCACTCTATTGGCAAAGAATAATTTGTAGGGCAAGAATATATATTTGGATTAGCCAAACCCTGGATAGATGGACAATGAGATTTTAAGTAACATATTTCTTAGTGTATTTTCTATTAGGTGTTCATTTATTTACATTTTGAATAACATAAATAATCTTAGAGATTTAGTTTTACATACATATTTCAGAGTGTAGATGATTGGATAAGAAACCACGTGTGCATGCACACACACACACACACACACACACACACACACACACAATCAATTATTTCACTGAAGAGTCCTGACATTTGCATAAAAGTGGGTGGAAGCTGATATCACATTTAAGTGAAATTAGCCAAACTCAGATAAATGTGTGTCACATGATTTCTATTGTATATGCAATATAGAAGAAGAAAGGAGGACACTAGAAGGGACAGTACTAGAGAACTGGGGGACCGTGGGAATAGGGTAAGAGAGAGAGAGAAGAGTGTCAAAGTTTGTTGCATGCATGTATGAAGTTCATGATGAATCCATTCTGTAGAGCCAACTCGTGCTAATAAGAGTCAGAATCACTCCAAGCTCTCCTCATATTAAAACAGCCATGGAGATGAGGATGGCAGGATGTTAATGGTTATAGCAACAACAGGATCATGAAACTGCAGATGATTGTGTAGTAGCAGATTCTGAACTAAATACATGCTGTGTGGATTTTCCATTTCATCTCTTGCACACCCACGCCTCTGGGGGGCAGGTACACAGCTTACCATTACTTATGGCTATGGAAAGAGACATGATTTTTTCATTACATTTGTGTCATGGCAGGGGACAGAAAGGCATGAACTCAGGCTTGGGTCTAGGTAATCTTTTCACAGGGGTGGCATTAGTACGTTGGCAGGACTAATCTCTTCCGGTCAGTAAAGGAGGGAAGTCTTACCCTTCTCACAGTTTTGCAATGGCAATTTCTCCTGTGTCCCTATGTAATCTTTCTCAGTATAGATCATGTCCAAATTTGCTGGATTGGATCTACAAACATATCTCTACAAATACCTTTTTTCTTTAAATTTAATTATTTTAAATACACTTATTTTATTTTATGTGTGCAAGTGCTTTACCTGTACATATGTGCTCACTATGTGTGCCTGGTACTCATAGATGTCAGAAGATCTTGTTGGATTCCCTAAAACTGGAATTATGGATGGTTATGGGCCACCATGTGGGTACTGAACAAAAGCATTAAGTTCTCTTAAGTTCTGAATCATTTCTTTATTTCAGGGACCCCATTTCCTTCAAAAATATTTATTTTATATGCTAATGGAGTCCATAAATGTTACTAGGCAAATATTTAACATGGATTGATTACATCCAGTAAACATTTTCCATGTTTCCAAAGCTCTCACATCTTTCACAGACCACTGGTAATTACTATTTTATTTATTTCAGACCAACATTTGTGTTTGCTTCCATATATGAAAACATGTGGTACTAATTTTCCTATGTCTGGATTATTTTATTTAACTTAATATCATTCCTGCCCATCAAATTTGCCACAACTGCCAGAATGTCATTCTTCTTTACAACTGACTAATACTCCATCAGGGATGCACTCCAGTCATTGATAGGGATCATGGCTAATTTGTATATTTTAATTGTTGTAAATACTGTCACAATAAACACTGGCATGCAGGTTATTTATTTGTATTCTAATTGTTTTCCCTTTGGATGTATGCCCAGAAGTGGGGTATCAAGATCATAATACAGTTCTAATTTGAGTTTGTTGAGGAACCTCCAAATTGTTTTCCATATGGCTATGTTAATTGACATTCCCTAAACAGGACACGTATTCCCCTTTCTCTACAACCAGTATTTGTTCTTTGTTTTGTTTTTGGTACAAGCCATTCTGAATGGACTGAGATGGCATGTTTCTTTTCTCATTGCTGCGGTCAAAAGAAAAAGGACACAAAGCAACTTATTTATTTTGGCTCATTGCTTAAAGAGAGTGCGCTGTCTAGTTTTATGCCAATTTGACACAAGACTTGTCAACTTGACATCAGAGAGGAGAAAACCTCAACCGAGAAAACGCCTCCAGAAGACTGTGCTATTTGCAAGCCTGTAAGGCATTTTTTAAATTGGTGATTGATGGGGATGGGCATTGTAGGTGGTACCACTACACCTACAATGACATAAGAAAGCCTGGTGAGCAAGCCACAGAGAGCCAGTAAGTAATATCACTCTTGACCTTTGTATCTGCCCCTGCCACCAGGTTCCTGCCTGGATTTCAATGATGGGTTGTTACTTGAAAGTTTAAGTGAAATAACCCTTCTCCTCCCCAAGCTACTTTTGGCTATGTTTTCTTTTACCTTTTCATCTCAGCAATAGAAACATTAAGACAGAAATTAGTACCAGGTCTACTGGGTGTTGCTGTTACAGACTTGACCATATCTTTATGTTGTGGAAGGACTTTGAAAGTTGGGGCTGGAAAAGCCATTGTGTGTTCAGAGCTCAGTTGTTGGAACCTAGAAGCTAATGCTGGGCAGTACAGATAATGGAGACCTGGCTTATGAAGTTTCAGAGGGAAGAAAAGATTCTACTGGGTCTGCTTGATATTTTGAATTTAAAATCTGTAGTTCTGGTAAGCAGAGGGGTTCAAAAAATCTGCCATGATTAGCAAGGTATCAATACCATGGAAGTAAAATCTTTTCTTTACTAGGACAGTTGATGCTGGTTAGCTGGAGCTGTGAAATTGCAGTGATTTATTGAGGACCATAATTTGGGAGAATATCCTTGGGTGTGTGCCCATCCACTGAATCATAGACAACCTACCAGGGTAATGTTATGATAGGTATATAAGATAAGATAATGATAATGATAATGTTAATGATAAAACAAATAGGATATGATGAGATAGAGGAGAGCGAAGGGGAGAGACCTAGGAGGAGGAGGAGTGAAGAGAGAATACATGATGGATGAGGTCAAATCATACTGTATACATTATAAAATTCTCAAAGAATAAAGAATAAAAGGGACTTGGAATTTTCATTGTTGAGAGACATTTTTAGTTTCTTTTTTTTTCTTTTTTTAAAGGATCTTACTCGGCAGCCCAGATTGGGCTAGACCTTGTAGCAATCTTCCTTTCTCATTCTCTTAGTAGGAAGAATTTATTACTGGTTGTTCTTGTACTGCATAGTTTAGTGCCAATTTGATAGGAGCTAGAACTAGAGTCATCAGAGAGGAAGGAGCCTTTAATGAGAAAATGCCTCCATAATATTGGGCTTTAGGCAAACCTGTAGGATATTTTCATAATTAGTGGTTGATAGGGGAGGGCCCAGCCTATCGTGGGTGGTACTACCCTTGGGCTGATGCTCTTGGGTGCTTTAAGAAAGCCAACAGAGTAAGCCATAGAGAGTAAATCAGTAATCAACACTTCCCCCTTGACCTCTGTATCTGCCTCCAGGTTCCTGCCCCGACTTCCTTCAATGATGGCTTATCACCTGGAAGTGTAAGTAAAATATCCCCACTCCCCAACACTGCATTTGCTGATGGTGTTTCATCACAGCAATATAGCAACCCTAACCATGACACTGAGTCTGTCTTAGTGTTTGTTACTGGTCTCTTCAGTTTGTCCACAGCTCCATAATCTAATCCAGGTGTCCAGAGATTTGTCCTTTCTTCCAAGTTTTACAATTTATTATCCTATAGTGTTTGTTGTTGTTGTTTGTTTTTTAAATCTCTGGTGTGCTTCTTGGTAGAAACTTTCTCTTAGTGCCTAATTTTACCGAGGAAGAAGAATGTCTCGTTTTGTTTTGTTTGGTTAGTCTACCTTAATGGTTCTCAACCTTCCCAATGCTGTGACCCCTTCATACAGTTCTTCATGTGTGCTGACTGCCAACCATAAAGTTATTTTGTTGCTACTTCATAGCTGTAGTTTTAATACTGTTTTGAATCATAATATAAATATCTGTGTTTCCCATGGTTTTAGGTTACCCCTGTGAAAGGGTTCTACCCTTAAAGGGATTGTGACTCATATGTTGAAAGGTACTGTAGTAGCTAAAGGTGTTTTCAATTTTGTTTACTCTACTTTTGAAGACAACTCAATTTCCTTGGCTTTGGGCTATTTCTAGTTCCTTTCATTTGTACTTTTATCTTTATTATGTCTGTCCTTCAAAATTTACATTTAGTTTGTTCTAGTTTTTCTAAACATCATGAAATACATAATGATATTATTTATTTGAAATCTATTTTTATTGGATATTTTCTTTATTTTAAATGTTATTCCCTTTCCCAGTTCCCCCCTCCCCCCAAAATCTCCTATCCCCTCCCCCTTCCCTGCTTCTATGAGGGTATTCCCCCACTCACCCACTTACTCCCACCTTCCCACCCTGACATTCCCCTACACTAGGACATTGAGCCTTCACAGGACCAAGGGCCTCTCCTCCCATTGATGCCTGACAAGGCCATCCTCTGCTACATATTCAGCTGGAGCCATGGATCTCTCCATGTATACTCTTTGGTTGGTGGCTTAGACCCTGGGAGCTCTGGGAGGTCTGGTTGGTTGATGTTGTTGTTCTTCCTGTGGGATTGCAACCCCCTTATTTTCCAATTATGCTTAGACATTTGCTGCATCTAACAGGTTTTGGTAGGCTCTATTGTCACATTTTTTTTCAATTTTGTTTTCTTTTTATTAAAATGGTTTTTTCTCACATATTATATCTTGATTATGGTTCACCCTTCCTTCTTCCAGTTTCTCCTATCCAGATCCACCCCTTTCTGCTGCTTATGAGAAAACAAACAGGCTTCTAAAAGATAATAATAAAATATAATAAAATAAAACAGAAACTATCACACTGAAATTGGACAAAACAAACCAAAGGAAAAGAGGCCAAGAGAAGACACCAGAAACAGACCCACTCATTTGCACACTCAGTAACTCCATAAAAACACTGAAATAGAAGCAATAATACATACATAGAGGCCCTGATATAGACCAGTGCAGACACTGTACATGCTGCCTCAGTCTCTGAGAGTCCATATGCACTTTGATCATGTTGACTTAGAGGTCCTTGTTTTCTTGGTGTGCTCCATCCCCTCTTGCTCTTATAGGATTAGTGCTTCCTTTTCCTCAGGATTCCCTGAGCTCTAATGGGAGGGATTTGATGGAGACATCTGGTTTAGGGCTCAGCATTCCAAGGTCTCTCATTCTCTTGCTGTGGATCTCTGTATTTGCCCATTTGCTGCAGGAGAGACCTTCTCTCATAATAGCTAAGGAAGGCAATGATCTATGAGTACAGCAGAATGTCACTAGGAGTCATCTTATTGCTACTTTTTTTTTTCTTTTTTAAAAAGAACAGTAGTATTTGGTCTTATTGTTCCTGAGCTATCCAGTCTCAGGTTATTGGTTGCCTAATCAGTGTTGGTTATGGGTTCCATCTTGGAGAGTAGGCCTTATGTCAAATAAGAAATTGGTTGGTTATTCCCACAAGTTTAGTGTTACCATTACCCTTGCATATCTTGCAGGCTGAATATTGTAGAGCAAAGGGTTTATGACTAGCTTGGTGTTTATTGTTTTTTGTTTTTTAGTAGTGTGTAGAGTACCCATTGACTTAGTTAGGGTTTCCACTACTATGAAGAGACACCCTGACCATGGCAAGTCTTAGAAAGGACAACATTTTATTAGGGATGGCTTAGTTTCAGA
>JADRCD010237504.1:33426-51812 GCA_019843815.1 Montemys delectorum | reverse complement strand
AAGTTCTCTAGTGTCCTCTATAAATAAATAGGATAAACATCATTCACATATCTTCACATACTGTCATTAAATTTCAGGAATTTCATATTAGAGGAAATTATCTCTTAAACAACCACCTTCAAGGATAATCATGCTTTAGGCTAAAGATCACAAGGTATATGGTTGCCAGTGGCCCTTCTCTCATATTCTTGCTCACTAATAACTAACTCCCTCTCTCTCTCCTTCTCTCTCTCTCTCTCTCTCTCTCTCTCTCTCTCTCTCTCTCTCTCTCTCTCTCTGTTAGCACATATGCACATAATCATACAACAATACAAACACATACCTCTGTCCCATTAGCAATAAACGGCCTGTCCCCCAAACAGAGACAATTATGAAAATTAAACTGGCAGTTCACATTTTTGTGAAATCACTCTATAATGTGCACAGAGAAAAGCTTTTCTTCAATATCTGTCAACTTTTCGCTAAGTAGTGACGACTTCAAAAGGAGAAGAAATTCCTTCAAATGCTAGTATGACAGCGGGCTTCAGAAGTTCCTGCTTCCGATTGTGTCCAAAATATCTTATTCTATAAATTCCAGGGTGAGCAGTATCTGGAATATGCCAATATATTGTTGCATTGCTCAGACCCAGTATTCCTTTGTGCCAATAAAACCTGTTAATAGAAAACAAACAATAAAAATACAACATTGCTCTTTAAAATGTGTAATTTTTCATCCTGCCTGCAAGCCCAGACCTCTTTCCTACCAGATGACTTCAACCTGCCCATATAACATTTAACCTGCCAGCCCAGCTTGCAGTGCCCCCATTATGCCAGGGCCTTGCTAAGTAAGTTCACTCTTCTAACATCTTCTTCGGTCCCCAAATCTACCCTGAGTCCCACATCTAATGTCCCAGCCTAGTCTAGTCAGCCACATCCATCTGGACCATAATCCCCAAGCTTTGGAAAGGATGCTCACGAGTCCAAGTTCCCCTCACACTACTTGATTCTATCACGTCTGCACTATGGACCACTTTCAGGTTCAGCCCAGACTGCACATCCTATGCTCTGTCCCAGCCTGCTTGTGTCCACATTAGACATAAAACCAACTGAAGAAGTCCACATGCCGGGGTCTCATCACAAATACACAATCAATGTGAAAGAGCAAGACAGTTTGCCTCTGAAAACCAGCAGTCCTATAGAAATGCTCTCCAATGATAATTACATGGGTAAACCCCAAGACACAGCATCTGAAGAACAACCATTAACTTCATCCAAGAACTCAAAGACTTCAAAGAAGACACAAAGAAACAAGCCAATGAATTTAAAGAGAATGGGTGCCAGAGTGATGCTCAAAACACACACACATACATGCACACATAAGGAAGACAATCCAGGACTTGACTGCTAAATTCAATAAATATATACAAACATTGAAGAGAACTCAAGCTAAAGATGGAGATGGAACTTATAATAATCTTAATAACCCAAGGAAAAACTCAAAGGAAAACGTTACAAGTTGAATGAATAGATCAAGCAGGATATTGAATATTAGGACTTGAAGGTAAAGGTGTTAGATCACACTAGCAGAGCATATGAAAAAAGGAGGAAAGGGCAATCAAAAACTATGGAAAAACAGAAAAAAAAGAACACATTTTCAAATTGTAGGCATAAAGAGAATTTCATGTCAATGGAATAGACATGATGTTCAACAAGATAAGAGAAGAAAACTTCCCCAGACTAAGGGAAGACACACTGATATAGCTAGAAGCAGCACAGCGAGCAGCAAACAAACAAGACCAGTAAAGACACTCGTTATGGCATATCATTGTTCAAACACTAATACAAGAATCAAAGGGTGAACATCAAAAGATGCAAGGGAAAAAACATACTAATGATATATAAAGGAAACCCCGGCCGTATAACATCAGATTTCACAATGCAAACTTTGAAAGCCAAAAGAGTTTGAAACAATGCATTCCAAGTTCTAAAAGGCTATAACTACCAACCTAGACTACTATACCCAGAAAAATCTATCAGCCATAGAAGAATGGAGAAAGAAAACCTTTCCAAAATACAAAAAGGCTCTTGTTCACTAAGCCAATCCTAAACAGAATACTAGAAGCAATACTTCAGACTCAACAGAGGAATAATCATAGCCAAGAGACTGTAGAAAGAGAGCAGATGAGGCTATAACTACTGACATAGAAATTACATCTAGTAGTACAGTCAATAAAAAGCAACAAAATGCCGGGTGGTGGTGGCGCATGCCTTTAGTCCCAGCACTTGGGAGGAGGAGGCAGAGGCAGGCGGATTTCTGAGTTTGAGGCCAGCCTGGTCTACAGAGTGAGTTCCAGGACAGCCGGGGCTATACAGAGAAACCCTGTCTTGAAAAACCAGAAGAAAAATAAATAAATAAATAAATAAAAAGCAACAAAATGATACTATACAATCAGTACACACCATTCAACAATAATTTTAAATATTAATGGCTTACCTCTTCAGTCACAATTCAGAGGCTGACTGAACAGACTAAGAAACAAAATTCATCTTTCTGTTGTCTATAAAAAAAACTTGTCTTTAAAGTTAAAGGATGAAAAACATTTTCAAGCAAATGGGACATGGAAATCAAGCAAGCATTTCTTTCCTATATGTAAAAATAGACTCTGTACTAAAACTAACCAGAAGAAATAAATAAGGACCCTTCAATCTAATTGAGGGAATGACTAACCAAGAAAACATTATAATTTTAAATTTATATGTACCAAATTCTAGTTTACCCAATTTAAAAAAATCATAGAATTGGAATTAAAGACACAGATTAACAACAAACAAATACTACGTGGCAATTTTAATAAACCACTGTCCCTAGTAGACAAGCCACCTGTACCAAAAAAAAGAAAAGAAAAATAACAGAATTAAATGACATCATTCATCAAATAAACCTAATGAATATCTACAGAATATTCCATAGATGCACCATAGAATGAATCTGGTATGGTGGTGCACACCTTTAACCCCAGCACATGACAGGCACAGGCATATGGATCTATGTGAGCTTGAGATTGGCCTGGTCTACACAGTGAGTTCCAGGATGGCCAGAGCCACATAGAGAAACTCTGTCTCAAAAAAGAAAAACAACAAAACAGAAAGAGTACAAATAAATGACTTAATGATGAATGTCAAACGTTTGGAAAAGCAGGAACAAACCCAAACCCACTTAGATGGCAAGAAATGATAAAAACAAGAGCTGAAACTAAATAGAAACTAACAAAAAAGTCAACAAATCTAAATGCTGATTCTTTGAGAAGATAAACAAGATCAACAGACTCTTTGATCAACTAACTAAAAGAAGGGAGGGAAGGAGGAAGAAAGGAAGGAAGGAAGGGAGGATCAAAATTAACATTTAGAAATGAACAAGGAAACATTACAATAGACACCAAAGAAACTCAGAATATTCTAAGGGAATACTTGAAAATCTGCATTCTACTGAGTTATAAAATGAAAAAGTGGCCAAATTTCTAGATTTGGTAAAATCACCAAAGTTAAACATATTTAAGCATAGCTCAACAATTTAAACAGATGCAAAATAATGAGGATATTAAAAGAATAATAACATGCTTTCCAACAAAAAGAAAGGGCCAAGGCCAGCAGAATTCTGTATTAAAGATCTACATCAAAACCTTCACAAACACTTCAAACAACAACAACAACAACAACAACAAAAACCCAGAAAAAGGATCCTTTGAATATGTTTGGCCCAGGGATCTGCACTAATTGGAGGTATGGCCTTGTTGGAGGAAGTATGTCACTGTGGGAGTGAGTTTTTTGAGAGCTTCCTGAGGATGCCAGTCTTCTCTTGTATGTCTTCAGAACAAGATGTGAAACTCTCGGCTCTTCCTGTGCTATGCCTGCCTAGATGCTGCCATGCTCCTACTTTGATAATAATGGACAGAACCCCTGAACCCATATGCAAATTCCAATTAAATGCTGTCCTTACAAGAGTTGCCTTGGGCCGGGAGGTGGTGGCGCACGCCTTTAGTCCTAGCACTTGAGAGGCAGAGGCAGGCAGATTTCTGAGTTCGAGGCCAGCGTGGTCTACAGAGTGAGTTCCAGGACAGCCAGGACTAAACAGAGAAACCCTATCTTGAAAAAAACAACAAAAAAAACCAAACAAACAAAAAAACAAACAAACAAAAAAAGAGTTGCCTTGGTCATGGTGTCTGTTCACAGCAGTAAAACCCTCTAACAAAACACCTCCTAAACTCCTTCTAAGAAGTCAGCATCATGCTAATACTGAAACTAAATAAAGACACAATGAAAGAAATAAAAACAGGCCGATATCCCTAGTGAACATAGATGGTTTAAATCCCCAATAAAACACTACAAACCAAACATAGACACACATCAAAAAAATTATCGACCACAATCAAGTTGGCTTTATCCCCAAGATACAGGGATGATTAAACATACCTAGTATAAGTCAATAAATATAATCAATCACATAGAGCAATTTAAAGACAAAAAATGGCATATCATCTGAATAGATACAGAACATGCTTTTGACAAAAATGAATGTTCCTCCTGATAAAAGTCCGAGAGAGAAGTGCCAGGGGAACATACCTCAACATAATGAAGGCTCTAATGACAAACCCACAGTGGACATCATCCTAAATGGAGAGAACTTGAAACAATCCCACTGAAATCAGGAGTGAGAAAGGGCTGTCCACTTTTCTACTCACTTTCAATATCATGTTCTAACCACTAGTTAGAGCAATAAGGAAGAGAGAGAAATTACATAAGTACATAGAGGGGTAAAAGGAGTCAAGTTATTCCTCTTTGTAGATGATATGCTATGATACATAAGAGATGCCAAATTTTCACCAGATACCTTCTCAAACCAATCAACAATTCCAGCTACATGGCAGTATACAAAATCAACTTGCGAAAATCAATAGCTTTTCTAAACACCACCAATACATGCTGAGAAAGAGATCACAAACATACTCCCATACACAACCATACACAATAGAGTCAAAGGAAATAAAATATCTAGGAATAAACCTAAGCAAGGGGGTGAAGACCTCTACAATGAACTCTCAACTCCTACAGAATCATGTCAACTCCTTCACTTAGTTCACTTCTCAACCAGTTTACAAAAAGGCTGGCTAGTCATTCCAGGAATCCCTGTGAGCAGGGAAAAACAAAGTTGATGGAAGCTGGATAGGGCCATAGCTCAGAGATACAGCGCCTTCTTACTATGTACCAGACTCTAAATTCTACCAGGACACCACTAAAGTAAAAGGCAAAGGATGGCAGCTAACACTTAATTAGTACCTAGTCCTAAAGGAACCTGCACTATGCTGCTTCTGGTCAAGACAGTCAAAATGAGGCCTAACTAATCAGTCAAATGTGGCCAGAAGGAGCCTTGGGAAATTGGCATGATTAATATTATGTATTGGGAACACTTTTAGTTCATCCTTCCTACATTGTGAAGCAACTGCTTTCAAAGCTTCCGAGACAAATGATCAATAGACATGTTTACCTCGTCTCCCAGGAGGCATCGTTATACATTATCTGCCAGTCGGCTACAGAGTCCTCATATTTCTCCACAGTGAGGAAGGTTTGATGAGTCTGAAATACAATTAACACCACTTATCAAGCCCAAGCAGTTAGAGAGAGATCCGGTCTGCACTTTCTTTCCTCACTACACAGCAAACCAGCCATGCCTGCTACTATACGCACACAGTAGGATTTTACCCAAATAACTAGGTAACCCCTTTATGCAGTGTCTTCAGAATAATAGTTTACCCTCCCCCAAATAAAATGGAAGTTTAGGAATTTTTAAAAAGCATAATTATGGCATTCACAGCAAATTAGGACTGAGAAGAAATTCAACACAAAATGAGATTTTAAAAAGACTTAAGATCAAGAGTGAAAGATTTTCTCTAATCAGGAAGGAAATGGGACTTCAACTCTGTCTTTGGGTAACTGAATTATTAGTTACCATGCCTTCCTAAGTCAAACAGGTGCAAATCTCATAAATTGCCTGTCCTAGGTTTCTAAAGACATATCTACTAATAACAAATGCCTAGAAACTATAACATAAACAGAGTGTATTTCTTCTATACAGAAAGATAACTAATAAAGCAGCTTGTTTCAGACCAAGAGTCCAGCCTCAAACAAAGCAAAGGTTTGAATAATATGACAAGCTAATAGATAAAAAATGGCCATCAATGCCCACTACTTCCAAGACTTTTATACCACCTCTCTGAAAGATAGGCCTTGTGAGGCATTGGAGATGGGACAGTTGCTTGGATGGACTAGAGTTTGGATGCACAGAACCCCCGTGTACATGGCCAGGTGCCTTTAATCCTAGTGCTGGGAGGGTGGAGACAGGCAGACCCTTGATGCTCACTGACTAGCCATCTTAAGGCTCTAAGTTCAGTGAGAGGCTCTGTCTCTAAATAAATAAATAAATAAATAAGTAAATAAATAAATAGTGAGCAAATGAAGGAGAGAGCCAATGTTGGTCTTTGGCCTCCGTGTGTATGTGCCCACAGCACACATGTATGCACACATCTACATGAACACACACACAAATAGGAGTTGTGTCTAAGTTACTCTTCACAACCCTTTATATCTGCCCTTTACAAGTCTTCTATAACTTTGATAAATGGATTACTTATTTATATTTTGGTCATGTCATTGTTTAAAGTAATTCTCCAATTATTCAATTGATATTTTAATTTGATATTTTAATAAAAAGGGCTCATAATCACGAAGGCTAATCAAGAGATCTGTTTCTGCAAATTCAGGGCATAATGGCATTGAGTGAGAGGGATCAGATGAAGTAGTAGGTATGATGGTCCCTAATAACTAAGTCTAGAATGCAGATTGGAAAACATACCTAGGTCTCCAAACGATCAGGGACAAAGCTTGTGATTAACTTTTCCCTACCTCCCTATCATAATCTCTTATAGGTATGATTTACTACAAATTGAATGTCCTGCCACTGAGTTTACTTATGCACAAAGTAAGGACAATAAGAAAAGCTATGGACAGCAGTGGAGATTCAATTAGATTCATTTCATACAAGGCATCTAGCCTAATACTTGTAGACAACAGCTGATCAGCAATTAGAGATAATGATAATTGATGTTTGCAGATGATCAAAGGGCTCTAGACATTGTTTTGCACCATCTCAGAGTATTTTGAGAAATGAAATCTATTCTTATTACAATGCTATTATCATCCTGTTCTCACAACAGTGGTGATGAAAGTACCTGTGGATGTTGGGCTTGATACAGCATTCCACTCTCTTCAGAAAGCAGTGTTACGAGCATGCAAATGTTCTGTGGGGCTTGGCTATAGATGTATACTGACTGCCCAAACATTAAAACATTTCTCCCAAACCTTATATGTAATGATATTATATTGCTATAAGTAATGACATTTGACTAGAAAGAAATGACACAGGTCACTTGGGAAGAAAGCACTTTGGACTATAAGTGATTATGGACCCTAAGGAGAATGGCTCACAATTTAATGTCTACATTCTGAGTCAGGGAGGGAAGTGAGCTAAAAACCACTTTCATATGCCCATTTCCCTCTAAAATTTTTCTCCAAATTTTGTAGGGAGTTTTTGGTAATGGTTTGTTATCTTAGTTTATTTTATTTAGCCCTTTAAAATATGTGTTTGCTTTATGTATGTTATTAAGCACGTAGTGTGAGAGATGTGTGCATGCCACAGAACTCGTGTCAAGGTCAGAGGGCAGCTTGTGAGAGTCTCTCCTTCCTTCCTCTGTGGATTTCTGGGACTGAACTCAGCTTCCTCAGGGTTGGTAACAAGCATCCTTACAAACTGAGTCACTTTACCATCTAATTTCCTTGGTTTTTAAGTCAATGTTGATATATAGCAATAGCTGGCATCCAACTATTGATACCTCACCTCTGCTTCCCAAGAATGAGATTACAAATCTGTGCCACTGTATCTGTTGGCTCAGATTTTTATAGACAGATCCTGTGCTATTATTTATTGCTTATTTGGACATAAGACAGTTCTAAGGAAATTATAGAAGATTAAAGTTATGACATTTCAAGACACTATATGTGTGTGTGTATGTGTGTGTGTGTGTGTGTGTGTGTGTATAATATATAATAAAAGCAAAAATTAAGATATTTTTGTAATAAATTATTAACAGTAATAACTCTAAAAATAGATTTATGGGAAAAAGGCACCTACATGTTCTATTTTATAAAGATGCTGGGTTTTTTTTACATTGGCTATATATTTTTCAAGGTTAATAAATAAACATTTTATTGTGCCAACAGTAAAGGACAGGAAAATGGATAATGTAAAATAACAAACAGCACATGGGACAGAACCTCAGGGCAGGTTCCAGTGTGTGGTCACCCCCAAAACAGAAGAGGTCCACAGTAGCAATGCTAGAGGGGTCAGAAAGTTCCCCAAACGGCAGGGAAATCATGCCCCCTCCTTTTTTGGCCCTTTTAATAAGTTACCAAACTTACTAAGTTCTAAATTTAAATATGTAAATGAGAATGTCTCTGAATCCATATCGTCTGGGGAAGCAGTGTGGTCCTGGAGGAGGTGTTCTACACATGTCACAAGAAGAAGTTGATGAAATCTTCATGAGTCCTATGCTCCACATCCAATTCCACCCTAGCTGTACCCACTGAACATTTTCCCACCTCCACAAATAAAGTAGGAAAAAAAACCCTGATACATTTTGGATGTGTGAGATTCGCCTGTAAAGTGAAGGGAAACTTGGTATAAATTTGGAAGACAGAGATGCTCACCTGGTTTTCTGCTGAATTCTTTGGGTTAGCGCCTACAAATACAACTTCAACCACTTCTCCCTGGAAATAAAAATGGCATTAAATTAAATTTAAAGCAAACCTCTCTGTTCAGATTGCAAGCATTCTCTGCCCTACATTCTCACACCCTGTATACATTCCACACTATTTCATTAAGTGATTCTCTCTAAATTTGTTGGGAATTAGATCCAAAGAATTTGACTTTGGCAGATTCTTTTAAATGAAGATCCAGGGCTATAATTTTCAATGTGATGACATATGAAATGGCTTCAAATTATATTACAGAGCCCTGTCTTCAAATAGTCACACAGACCACAGAGGAATCAGAAGTGAATCCACACAGCTCGAGCCACTCAGTCATTGACAAAGGTGTCAACACATTAACACGACCTCCAACAGCACAGGAAATAATCCCGAAACTAACAAATGGGATTGCAGGAAATTAGAACGTTTCTTCTGTCCGGCAAAGGAAACCATCCACAGAGTGAAGAGGCATTTACACGTTTCTTTTCCTATTCCTATGATAAAGTAATGTGACAGGAACAGCCTAAAGTAGAAAGAGAATGCTCTGGCTCAAGGTTCAAAGGTGCAAGTTAAGGCAGCAGTGAGGTCACTCTCTGAGCTTCCTTAAAGATTTGTTTCACTTTTAATTACGTGTGTATGTCTATTTGTAGATATCTGCATGACAGTAAGTGCATGCAGAGGCCAGATGCCTCCGATTCCTCTGGAACTGGAGTTATAAGTGGCTGTGAACTATCAGACGTGGATGCTGGGAACCTAACTCATGACCGCTGGAAGAGAAGTGTACACTCCTCACTGCCGAGCCTTTGCTTCAACCCCTCTCTTTCTCCATTTTATACAGACTTGGATCCCATTTCCCAAAATGCTCCTGCCTACAATTGAAATTGACAGTGTGTGTCAAACTGCTTCCAAGAGCACTGGTGTAAGCACAGACAAATGCTTCTCTTGGCTTTAATCAGAGAAGCCTCTCTAAATCATGAATAGCAGCAGTGCGTGGCAGAGTCTTGGCTGCTCAAGGTACTGAGACAAAAAAAAAAGTTGAGTTCTCAGTCCTAAAAAGCACATTTATACCATTCCCTGGACGGTTCATGTAACATTGCAGGAGAAGTGGTAGAAGGATCGTAAGAGCCAAAAGATAGGGAGGAGACTGTGGAATGATATTTTCTGGGCATGACACAGCCATTGCAATTGTGGACATGTGAGCTGCACTGGGCCTGCACAAGACTGGACCTGCCAAAAGGCAATCAAGAAATGGGCGGGTTCTCATAGTGCCCAGCCATTCCTTCTACATCAGTGGCTATTTAAGGATTCTAGGTGATGACCAGTCATTATCTTCAGATGCATACCCAATGGCAAGTCCACCAGCATCCACTGTCTAACTCTCTATCCATGGTCACACAGATGGTACCCATTAAACTCAGTGGGGCATCAAACAACAACAACTACATGAGCATGGGAAAGGGAGGGGGGTTATGGGCATGAGTGGGAAGGAGATAAGAGACAGTGGGGAGTGAGTAATCAGAATGCAGTCTATACACATATGAAATTACCGAATGACAAATTTAATTAATTAGAAAAGCTTGTAGAACTATATGCCTCAGTGGTAAATTTTACTGGGAATTATACCACAGTAGCCTCTCCTAAAATACATTTTAAATTCCTATAAATAAATAAATAAATAAATAAATAAACAAATAAATAGTTAAAATCAGAATAAAAGAAAAACTGGGTTTTACAACATCAATTAACATGGTCACGATTACTTTCCACAGGGAGTCACAGAGTTCCATCTCCCAGGTGATTCCAAATTCTTTCAAGTTAGACAACGAACATTAGTCATCACAAGATCTGACTCTGTATTCATATCTAGGCTGTATGGAAGAATTCCAGAAATTAAATACCAAAAGGAAATCATCTAGTCAGTAAGTGAGCTAATGAATGGAATAGGATGTTCTGAAAGGAAGAAGGACAACTGTCCTAGAGCTATTGCCTTAAAGTACTCAACATCATTAGCTGTCAGGGAAATGCAATTTAAAACCACATTGAGATTTTATCTCATGCCACTTAGACTGTCTACTAAATCAGCAACAGCCAGTGCTGACAAGGATCAGGGGAGAGAAACCCATCTCACCTACTATTGGACAAGTACACTTAGGCAGCCAATACACAAATCAGTACTGAGACTGCTCAGAAACTAAAGCTGGAACTATGAGATAATCCAGCTTCACCACCCCTGGCCATATACACAAAGGCTCCCAAGTCAGCAATGCCCCAGTTTGCTTCTCTATTGCTGTGGTAACCACTGACCAAAAACTACCTCAGGAAGAAGACCTTTATTTATTTATTTTTTTACTTTTTTTTTATTAGATGTTTTCTTTATTTACAATATCTCCTTTTCCCAGGTTCCCCTCTAGAAAAAGAAAAATAAATAAAATAAAATAAAATAAAATAAAATAAAAACAAAAACTAAAACAATCCTCTGTTCCCTGCCCCCTCCTCCTGCTTACCATCCCACCCTCTCCCACTTATTGGCCCTGGCATTCCCCTACACTGGGGCATAGAACCTTCACAGGGCCAAGGGCCTCTCCTCCCATTGATGACAGACTTGGCCATCCTCTGCTATACAACATTTATTCTTTTGCTTCATAGTCCATCATTAGAGCAATTTAGAGCAGAAACTCAAAGCAGCAACCTGGAGTCAGGAACTGAAGCAGAAAGCAAAGAAGAGTGATGCTTGCTCCCCACGGTTTGCTCAGCCTGCTTTCTAATAGGAGCCAGGACAGCTTACTTAAGAACGACACCACCCACAGTAGGCTCCCTCCACATTAATCATTAACCAAGAAAGGGCCCCACAGACATAACCCATGGGCCAATCCGAGATGAAGGACAACTCTGCAATTGAGGTTCCCTCTGCCCAGGTGATGTAGTTTGTGTCAATGTAACAAAAACTAACCAGCACAGCATACCAGAAAAAATGTTTGCACATCTATGCTATTGCAGGACTATGGACAAGAGCTAAGATAGGAAAACATCCTTCATGTTCATTAATAGATGAACAGATCAAATGTAGCACAATAGAATTTTATGCCACTATGATGAAGAATTAAATTTGCAGAAGATGTAATAGAACTGGTGATCAATGAATTAAACAAAAGAAACAAGACTCAGAAAGACAAACATGGTGTGCTTTGCTTCACATGTGGGTATAGATTAAACACATGTAAATACATATCTGACATTGTAACATGAAAGTAGAAAAAACTATGAGGTTTAAAGTAGATATGAGCTAAGTTTCTCTTTGACATTGTTACAAATTATATATGTATAGAATTTGTTTATATACATATTAATATACATATATTTTTTGTCTCTGTTCACTTCATAATCCTTGTCCCCAGATCCTCTTACTCCTGAGCCCTTCTCTTCCCCAAATGTTCCTCTTTCTGCTTTGATGGCACGTATATTCTATAACTCTCCCTTGTTCTCACTTCCTCCTACCTTCACACTTCTTCATCTCATTGTATGCTAACAAAATTATTTCAAAAACAAATTTATACAACACAGAGACAGATAAAAATTAGCATCACCAGGCTCCAGCCTTGTCTAAACTCTGTCTAATCACAGACTGCACAGGCTTTTATTCTTTGTTCTAGCCCCAGTTAGTGTGTTTTGTCTCATGAGTATTTTGTTATATCAATTCAGTTGGGATTGAGGCTAGGGTTGGACAATGGAATATGATCCCCAAGGCACTGAGCAGAGACACATTAGCCTAATAAGAAAGTCTACAAGCTCCACAGTTAGAAAGACAAGCCAAGGGTCATGATTTATCCCATCTCTCATTAGAAAAAACAAAAACAAAAACAAAAAACAAGTTTGAGAAGACTAGGGGAGGGAAGTAGGGAGCAAATAAGAACAAAATAAAATGGTGTGTGTAGGTGTGTGTGTGTGTGTGTGTGTGTGTGTGTATGTGTGTGTGTGTGTGAAAATATAGAAATGAGGGGCTGGCGAGATGGCTCAGTTGGTAACAGCACTGACTGCTCTTCCAAAGGTCCTGAGTTTGGATCCCAGCAACCAAATGGTGGCTTACAACCACCTGTAATGAGATCTGACGCCCTCTTCTGGTGTGTCTGAAGACAGCTACAGTGTATTATGCCAGAGGGAGCGGGGCCAGAGCAAAGAGGTCCCAGCAGCCACACACATGATGGCTCACGGCCATCTGTACAGCTACAGTGTACTCATACACAAAAAATACACAAAATACATGTTTTTAAAAAAAAAGAAGATATAGAAATGAAACCCATTTCTTTGTATGCTAATGAAAAACATAATATTAAAAATAGAAAGAAGATGAGTATGCATGACAATATATAATCTGTATGACCTTCAATTACAAGGATGGGGTAAGGAATATTCATAAAGTGAAGGCAAGGGTAAAGAGAGGATGTTGGGAGTGATAAGCAAGCATGGCCTGCTTTCCATAGACTTAAACATATGAGGTGAAAACAGACCAGGAGCTTTTTGTGAGACTAAAGGGACCATCAGGAGGGGGCACAGGGGAAGCCAAGCAGAGGAGTAACTATGGACTCGTTAGTTTTTCCCAACTTGACACAAGTTAGGGGCATCTGGAAAAAGGGAAGCAACCAAGAAACTGCCTCCATAAGACCGTCTCATGGGCAAATCTATAGGGCATGTTCTTGACTAACAACTGATATGGTAGAGCCTTGCCCACTGTCTGTTGTGCCATCCCTGGTCAGGTGGTCTCGGGGGACATATGAGAAAACAAAATGAGCACGTCAAGCAGAGCAGATAAGCAAGCGACACTCCTTCATGTCCTCTGCACGAATTCCTGCCTCAAGCTTCTGTGCTACCTTCCCTGGAGGATGATGGACTTTTAGGTATAAAATGAAATAAACCCTCTACTCCCCCAAGTCGCTTCTAGTCATAGTGCTTTATCACAGCAACCGAAACTACCTCAGACAACATGCATGAAAATGTAGTATGAAACTCATTATTCCTGATGCAAACTAAAAGCTTCCATAAAAATGTTGGCCACGAGGAAAAGTCCAAGTCCACTGGCGCTTACAGCTAGATCTACGTAGAGTAGTCTGACACTGATTCATAGTCTCTGCGTAGTTTTCCAGCAAGCACACCTCACCACTCAACCTTTGCAACTTTGACGCCAGAAGCTGTGAAACGGGTAAAAACTGTCTTCCTTGGCAGGAGTCTAAAGCTCTAGAGCAGTGTGTGGGCGAAGTGGACAGCACAGAGAACAGATTAGCCACCAGAAGCAGTGGGATTTAATATCTGAAAATCAGTTAACACAGAATACAATACTGATAGACTGAATGAAAAAGAACTACATGGTCATGTCAGTGACACAGAAAAACACTCATAAAAAGCCCACATCTACTACCGAAAAAGCCTACCAGCATGCTGAGTGTGAAATAAAACTGTCTTGACCTGATTTAAGTTGTTGTCTACTAAACTCCTGACAAATGTGTCATATTAAAGGTGGTACATGGAGTGTGCAGGTAAAAGTAATTCCTTCTCTTACAGAGGACTTGTGTTTGATAGCTCATGGCTACCTATAACTCTAGCTTTAATGAGCCAACATCCCCTTCTGTCATCTACGGGCACCTCTATATATGTAGCATACATTCATACCAATACACGCGCGCGCGCACGCGCGCACACACACACACACACACACACACACACACACACACACGATAGATAGATAGATAGATAGATAGATAGATAGATAGATAGATAGATAGATAGATAGGTAGGTAGATAGAGGAAATCTGAATACCCATCTCCTAAGATCAGAAACAAGACAAGACTACCAAGTCTCACAAATCCTCATCCAGAGCTTTTATGGTTTAAATATGCTACCTCCTCCCTTCCACCATGGTTACAGTAGTGAAGGCTGGGATTCCAGGGGTTAGAACTGTTCTGAGATGACAGAATTATGAGGGGACTAGCTTTCGTCATAGGCTTATTCATTTTTATCTACTATGAACTTATACTGATTAAGGGATAAGACCTGGTTGAGAAAGTAGGTCACCAGGAGCATGTCTTTGAAGGCTATATCTTGTCCCTGGCCCATCCCTGCATTTCTCTATAGTTCCCAACCACCATAGGGTATAAAGAGTTGCCCTGTCACACACCCTTCCTTCATGATGTTCTACCTCACCATGCATAAGCCCAGTGCAATGGAGCCAAGCAATGAGGTTTGAAAGCTCTGTAACAAATGAGCTAAAATAAATCCTCTCCATGGCCGTGATGTTTAACTCTCCCCACAACTTGGTGAGATGAGAATCACACATCTGGAGTCTTTATGAAGGTACTCCAGAGAGAGTACATTGATGATGGAAGTCCTACTCTAGTGTGAGTGGCAAAACCCCATGAGCTAGAATACTGGACTAAAGACAAAGGAAAAGGTGAATAGAGAAGCATTTGCCTTTCTGTGCATGACCAGGGGTCAGGGTGACCAGCAACCTCCCATGCCTGCTGCCATGGTTCCCCCATGATGGTGGATTGCATCTTCCATTTGTGAACCAAAAACATACTCCTCTACCCTCAGGCTATTCTTAGCAGATATCTTGTCACCGCAGTCAGAGAATTAATTGATATGTGTGCCTTCAGTTGCTCTCTCGGCTGTCTTATCAGAGCAGTGAGAAACTGACACTGCATTCTAGATCATTCAATAATTGATGAAGTGTGACTATGAAGTTTAATCATGCTTCATTAGAAAAAAAAAGAGAAATCTAGAAATGAATAAGTCAAGTTACTTCATTTGCTGATTATATAATAAATAAAGAAATCCCTAAGGTGGGAGAGAAGAGAAAACCTGCTGGAATTAATACATTATTCAGCAAGAATGCAGAACACAAAATCAGCATAAAATGTAGCAGTACAGGCCTTGCTTCACTTTTGTTTCTTTCCAATTCCTTGATCTAAAAGACTCATATGCATGGATCTTTGACTACCTAGTTAATAAAAAGAATAATTTGCATTTTGGAAATTCAATTTTATGTAGCTAACCACCAGGGGGAGGGGGGAAGCAGTGTTTCCCAGTCCTCTCTAAAAAGATGGAAATACATGTAAGCGTCATCATTGCTGAAGCTAGCCTGTGCTACTGCCAACATCATCATTGCTGAAGCTAGTCTGTGCTACTGCCAACATCATCATCGCTGAAGCTAGCCTGTGCTACTGCCAACATCATCATCACTGAAGCCAGCCTGTGCTACTGCCAACATCATCATCGCTGAAGCTAGCCTGTGCTACTGTCAACATTGCCATCACTGAAGCAATGATATGGAACCACTAAAGGTAGGTGATGATGTCTTTCCTTTTTCCTCTAGCATTTGGAAACTTTCCTGTAAGTCTTACCACTCTGTATTCAGGTTTTGCTGGCTGCAGGACATCCCCAAAATGTTTGCCTATTGGTGTCCTATCCGCAATATTAGGAATAAGTGAAGCTATCAGATTTTTGAAGAACGGAGGCTCGGGACCGCTGCTCATGTTGGCTACTGTATCCTGAAACAGACAGTATTTGTTAAAGAAATGCACAATGGAGATGAAGTCGCATTCTCCACCCCTATTCATATCCCTAGAAATGCCCTAATTAAAGGAGACACATACATCTACACACCAGCCCTCCGAATGCTAAAACATTTAGCAAATTATGAGGCACATTCCTAAAATGAGAGCCTAAATGTTTGTAATTTAAATTTTTTGATAGAATAATGTTTTAGTTGAAGGTAGTTGTCTTGATAGGCTGGCTGGCATAATCTAGAGATCAGAAAGCAAATGCAAACTACTCAACTTAGATTCTGGGCAGCCACTGTTTTCCCTGTGTGGTTCAGGGTAGTGATCTACCACATGCTATAAGTTCATGACATGATACAGCAATTATGCTTATATTTTCAATATTGAGTCTGATATATGTTTACGTATATATGTCCTGGGGCATATGTGTGTCATAAGTCAATATTAAATGTTATTCCTATTGAAGTACCACATATCTTGGTTATTGTGACAGGTGTCTCTCACTGATTCAGCTAAGTAGCTTATAAGCAAGTCCCTAGGACCTCCTGTCTCTGTCTCCCCAGTACTGGGATTATCATTCGGGTGCTTAGGGTCAAACTCTGAAAAGTATGCTTGCAAATATGAGCTATATCTCAAGCTCCTGAGATGTTACTTTGATTGGTTGGCTAAGGGTGGGAGTCAGGTCTTGACACAGGTCTTATCAATGCTACTTGGGCTTACTTGGAACTTGCTACATAGACCAGGATGCCCTGAAATGGGATACTCCTTACCTAGTATCCCAAGTGCCAAGATTACAGGCAAGTACCAACATGTGTGGTTCAAATTGTGGATAATCTTTTACCCAAAGCCATAAGGTCTTCTTCTAGTCCCAAATCTGTGCTAAATAATAAAATAAATATATCTTTATTAAAAGTTTAAGATCAGCCTTATGCTGACCAATATAATGTTTTCCACAAGATCCACCAACTTTAATGGAGGCATCAAAACAACAATCTCTGTGTTTCAGTAGCCCTTGATGTATATTTAATGGTCTTTAATGGTCACACTGGATTGTTAGTTTTAGAGCTGTACATGGTATACGGGATGTATTGTCATTCTTACTCTGCAGGCAAGAAGATAGAATTGAATATACTCAGTTGGTTTTCAAGACCACATAGTCAGTCTTAAAACAACTGTAACATAGACCAAAAACCAAGTTTCCAAAGTACAAACAATGAACTAGGTCTAAAATTCAGAGGGACACTGTGGTTTAAAAAAAATAGTAAGCAAAGTAGGTTCAAGTCTCCAGATTATACTGAAATTTCAAATACAATAGGCAGCTATAGAATTGTAGGAAACTGCCTGAGTTGGTCTACAGCACATAAGTATCATCTGTTCAATCCAGTATATGCACACTGTTTTTTAAAGGGTTTGCTGTAATTATTATGCCATAATTTCACAGCTTTTACTATTATAAAGTTATTATGTGGCAAGTAATACACTTACCATTATAAACTCTACATGCACTATATACAGATCTGCTTATTATCTTAAACTCTTTGTCCTACTTGTCAACTATCTGTACCACACTGTAGCTGTATAAATAAGTGTGTCCTAAGGGGGACTTTTCAATGCTAAGGAACTTGAATAAATCAGTTTTTATACATTTCAGAAATACACATGTGTGAATGCCAAGGCAGTACTAGAGTTCAACAAACCCAAGTCTCCATTCATTACAACAGTTTATACTATTTAAACCATCAAGAAATTGAAAATGCTACTAGTTATAAGAGTGAGACTTCTCCAATTGGAAAATGCATCTCAATTTCAGAGATGTTATAATGAAGAAAATGATCATCAAAGTATTCCGTAACTGCATGGTCTACTCAACTCTCTGAATGGGAGGAAAAAATTGGGCATGTGAACACTGGGTATAGTTACAGTACAGATGGCCAACTGCTACCTTCAAGTATTTTGATAATCAAAAACCATGGAGAAAACTAATATCTCCTTACTTC
>JADRCD010237504.1:4622-33026 GCA_019843815.1 Montemys delectorum | reverse complement strand
TGTGTGTGTGTGTGTGTGTGTGTGTGTGTGTGTGTGTGTGTGTATGGAACAGACTGCCACCACTAAATGAAATTGATTGAACTTGAATTTCACTACCAGTAAACTTTGAGTTACTAATGATATTATTGTTCCAGTTTTCTTTCCTAAGAGAAATTGCATATAATATAAAATTAGTCAAATGACATGTATCTAAGGTTCTTTCTTAATTCTGTGTCTTTTTTCCTTGAAGACAAACATAGACACAGACACACAGACAGACACACAGACACACACGATTTCATTACCGTAGCAATTGCCTTAGCAAGGGCTCTAAAGAGCTGGATGTATGCAGACAGGGTGTGTGGTCCATAGATTGTAGATGCTGCCTCATACCGTTGAGCCTGCAAGAAAAGCAGGAAGAGGTACAGATAGTTTTGCATACATCGATTAGTTTATGGAAGTAGAGCATTTGAGGGCAAAGTGATGTCTGGACCATTCATATTACCAGCAAATACTTGAGTGGTTTTTGTAAAAGAGGATGTGAGCATTTTTCACTAACCAGCCAAAGTGAATGGCTGAATCTGATCCTTGTTAAAGTTATGCATTCTTTCTGCTTATTCCATTTAGGCTCCATTTTCTTTTAATTGGAAAGATGTTACAACCTTCCACTTCTTGTGCCTGTGTCTATTGTAAGTTCTTATACTATTAGTGATCACCCCACACACTCCAGGTTGAACATCAGGAGAGAAAATGAGGGTAAAATGGATCTTATTTAATAATTTCTAGATAAGTTGGCTACTGATGGTCCCTTCTATGAAAGGACTTCTGCCATACCACACAGCTCTGAAGTAGAGTCAAGTGTGTCTCACTATGAGCTCCCTGCCTTTGGTGACTCTACAGGAACCTCAAAACTATCAGGATACAAAGCTATCATCATCCCGGAAACAGCAGCTTTCCCTGCAGTGTTCTGCATGCCACCCTTCCAGTATCTCCATGGCGATGAGTTGGCAGTCATCTTAGACCCCTCCTCTACCTCATCCTACATTTTATAAATCTTCAGATGGTGTCATTAGGCTTCCTTTAAAAATTTCTCAATTTTTTTTCTCTTTTCCTTTTCTCCTGGCCCTAACTCTGTACAAAGGTTCATTTCTCACCTAGATCCTAACTCTAATGTGGTAATCAAATTCTGTCTCCACACATCTACAGTGCCTCCCCAATGACATTTTATAGAGTGAATCAGAGCACTGTCCCCAAAACCTTCTCCATAAACTCACTACTCGACACTGCAGCACAAAGGACTCTTCCCTCCACTCACCTCCTTCCCAGCCCTCACCTCACCGCCACTATCACATTCCACAAGTCCTAAGTTAATTATAGCCCATTAATGTGTGTGTCTATTTTCTGGACTGTTGTGCACACCCCTGCTCTATATTCAAGACATTGCTAACTTTTTATTTGCTTGACTGACCCTAATGTATTGTCAAAAACTCAGATAAATGCCTGCCAGTCTTTGTCTTTAGTTTTAACATTTATTTATTTATTTATTTATTTATTTATTTATTTATTTATTTATTTGTGTGTGTGTGTGTGTGTGTGTGTGTGTGTGTGTGTGTGTGTGTGTGAACCACATGCATGTCAGAGTCTTAAGAAGTCAGAAGAGGACATTCAATCGGCTGGAACTGGAGTTACACCTGCTTGTGAGCATTCATCTAAGTGCTAGGAACTGAACCTGGGTCTTCCACCCTTAAACGCTCTTAACTACTGAGCCATCTCTTCAGCCCCCAGTCTTCTACATCTTTATCTGCTTTTTCCTTTATCTCTGATACAACATCATAGAAGCAGCAGATTTTTTTTATCATTACTCTGTCTCCAGAAAATGACTTGCAAACTGTCTGTTGTACACATCAATGAATGAGTCAAGAGTAAACTTTGCAGAAACATTATCCTAAATAAGGGATCGGGTTTGCAGGGATTCCCAGCTTTGCTTGTGCCATGGAATTCTTTTGAGACCTGTCAGGATAATAGTTCTAAGTGCATAAAACAAAACATTGAAAATTGATTTAAACAAGTTAGACTGGAATATGTTTATCAACCTACAGTGACCAATTCTGCAAAAGAATATGTGCTTCCTCTTTACACTATCAGATAGTTTGATGAAGGTAGACCTAGTAACTCCTGTAATTTTTACAAAAGAAAAACAATAAAAGGTATTTCTAGGTCTGTAAGAACTCTGTGAAAAGGTAAGGGGTCTGTTACTATTACTGCTGCTTATTGAAGGGAACACAAAATAGCAGAGAGCACTGAATGCAGTTCAACTGTTCCTAACCCAGAACTTTTACCCAACAATGCTATCATATGGACCTGGAATGCACTCCCCAAGTTCCTCATGGTAAAATCTTGGTTCTACGGAAAGTGCCACAAGATGTAGGTAGCACCTGCAAGAAGTGTAGCTAGAAGAAGGACTTCAGGTCACAGGTGCATGCCCTGGGAGGGATTCTGAACACCAGTCTCTTTCTCTTTTTTTCAATAAGCTTCTTGGTTATGAAGCTAAGAGTTTTACATATGATAGCATGAACTATCATATCTGCCCAGCATTCTTAGCAACACCCAAAGTTATGGATACATAATATTATGAACTGGTGCCTCTAGAACTGTAAGCCAATATTTGCCCTTTCTCTTTATAAATTAATGTTTCAGATAGTTATAATGATGGGAAACAGACTAATACAGCTAAGATTTCCCAGATGTTAGGATCCTTTAGCAAAGCCAACAAAGGGCAACAGAGCAGAGTCTAAATAGTCTACCACTAAATGCTCCTGTATGGCCTGCCATGATATGCCAAGAAATCTATTTGTAATTATTAATTGTGGGACTCTAGGCTATTGTCATATTTAACTAATTATTCTTTTTTAAAAAGATCTGAGGTGCTGTAAGAACTCTACACATAAAGAAGTAATTATGAACATCAGATTCCTAATTCTGAGAGCGTTTTGTTTTGTTTTGTTTTGTGTTTTTTGAGTCATATCATATACAGAGTAACAGTTCCTTCAGGATGTACTTCAAGAATTGTGCATAACTACATTTGCAAAGTAGTTCATTCATAGTGCATTCAATAAATAGCAGACAAGAGGTCCTACAGGAGCTTGAGACACCAAATGTGTTATGGGTAGTTATTTACATTTCATAACCCAGGTTTATTACCAGTGCCCCTGATGAGACAAGTGTCAACATTACATGGTGGTCAGTGAGTGAGTCAATGATGCTGACAATGTACTTGGAAGTGATGAATCCCAAGCCAAATAAAATCCTTGGCTTATTCTCTTAGAATTCCCACCTAAAACAAAGTCATCTCTCAGAAACATGACTGAAGAGATCCAGAGAGACTGTGTAATTAAAAAGTATGAGAAGTCTTTCCTTTACCTGGTATTCTTCGTATGTGGTAATATAATGTGTGTAAACATTGCTTAGACCTGAAACAACAACAGTCATATCCTTCATTCCATAAAGTGCAAATTCCTAGGAGGGAAAAGTGAAAGGCTATTAACAGCTGAGTCTCGTTGAAAGTGCACATTTGGTATGACTTTTAACAGAAGATATACCTCTTAAGAAAAATCTTCCCAGTGACCCAAAACCACCAAGGGTTGTGAAAGTATCAAAGAGTACTTGGAAAAAAGACCTAATCCCCATTATAGTTGGGCAAATCAATGGAGCTACGAAAATCGTAATAATCATATCAGTAGATATAGAATCTTATTTGAAAGAGTAATTGCCTCAAAACTATATTGAATTTATATTATACAATTAAAAGAGATGTTTATAAGATGCAAATAACAAGACATTCATTAGTATATTATTTTATAAGTGTTTCCAATATATCTTTGAATTTATATTATATAATTAAAAGAGATGTTTATAAGATGCAAATAACAAGACATTCATTAGTATATTTTTTTACAAGTGTTTCAAATATATCTTAAATCTAAAGAAAATATAGGAGAAAAGGTCCTCAACTGGGATGGTTTTATTTAGACCATTCATGGAAATTTAAGCAACCTCTAGATATAATTTACTATTTACATTATACTAGCATTATCAACTTTTAATTATTTAAATGTAAATGCCAATAAATCCTTTAACCTGTTTATAATTCCCTTGTAGTTTAACTCTGATTCTTAAATAACTGACATTTCATACTTACTTCTATTCACTAATTTCAAGAAACATAAACTTTAGTGATTTGGGGAAAGAATAATTTAATAAGGATTTTTTTCCTCCTCAAATACAAATTTACAGGGATCATATTTCATATTTAACTTACTTTTTTAACTGCCTCACGAAATCTTCGTCCTGACATGGTTCTGAATCAAGAAAACAGAATTATGTTAACATCATCCCATTTGTATGTGTGTAAGCTATCTAGGAAGGCTTTTGGTACATGTCAAAAATCCTAGCTCAACACACAGCAGTAAAATATGTAGATGCTTATAGTGTGAAAAAAAAAAAAAGCCCAGCTTTTTCCCTTAACTGGCCTATCTTCAAAGCAAATCCTGAACTGAACACAATTTGACCAAAGAGGGAAATGAAAGCAGCAAGCATCATTGAGAGAAGGCCATCAAGGGTTCGGATATAGCTCAGTGGTGGAGTACTTCCCTGACAGGTGTGAGGCCCAGGGCTCCACCCCTAGAACTACAAAAAAAAATGACATCATTTTCTAGTCATGAGATCAACATAGTGGGTCAGTTACATCCAACAGGAATGAGAGTGCAGGCCTCAGGGGACAGAGAGAAGATTTGATACTTGGCCCCACCTACAATGAACTTGCCACTTCATTTTCATATTTAGCCCCTCAATCAAATCTTGAATATTTGCTGCTTACCAGGCCCACTTTTATATGATAATGATTTAATGGAATGGAAATTACATTCTATAATTTAAAAATATTAAATAATCCTGGCATGGGGTTTCTACCTGCCTTGGACCATTTATGTTCTTGGATGAAAAACACACACAGCCTTTATATTTTTAAATATGCTCTAAGCGTCACAATAGCTAAGCAACTGTCTACCCTTCATGCTGTTAGAATCTACCTTCCTAACAGTAACCAAAGTTACTACTTACTATGTTTCATCAGGGCTCCTCTTAGCTCCAATTGGCCAGCCCACATGGCCACATTTTTATGGCTCAGCTAACCCATGGTGGCTCTCCTTTCTCCTCTCCTGCATGTTCTTCTTCTATCCCATGGTAGCTTCTCTCTCTCTCCTCTCCTCTCCTCCTCTCCTCTCCTCTCCTCCCCTCCCCTCCCCTCTCCTCCCCTCCCCTCCCTTCCCCTTCCCTCCCCTCCTCTCCTCTGTGATCTCAAGCCCAGGAAACCTAAAGCCCACCTCTGTCCCTTCTCCCCAGCTATTGGCTGTTGGAATCTTTATCCTCCAATCAGAATTAACTTGGTGGTAGCGTCCCAGGGGCAATGTGCAGACTCTAGGTTTGGGGGGGGGGGGGGCCTGCACTTAGCATTACAATAGACCGTAAAAGACAAAACCTCAACATTCGAAATCTGGAAATAAATAAATAAATAAGATGACAAAAACAACAACAAAAACAAACAACAACAAAAAACAACAGAGACTAATAAAGCAGAGTAAGGGTGAAATGGGATGGTGGGAGTGATTGCATTAGTGGTGGTGCTGATGCTGGTGCTGGTGCTGGTGCTGGTGCTGATGTGAGAAAGACAGTTGGTCACTATTGGTAAAGATGATCTTTATATGGTATGAATAATATTAGCATCTCCTTTAGAGATTTGAGCAACGGATTAAAAATAAAATTAAAAGACTTAGTCTTGAGGCTAGCTGGAGAGAATGTGTTTTATACAGAAAGAACCACAAGTTCCAATTCTCCAAGCCCAGAACATGCTTAGTGGATGTAGTGGGTGCTTTTGTAGTTCTCTCTATACAGCAAACCTTGACAGTGAAGTAGGATGACTGAAGCAAAGTAAAAAAGAAGAAATCACACCAGGGAACTTGCTAAGAAGCAGTCTGCATGGGAAATGTAAAGAAATTGGAAGGATGTGAGGGATTTCCTGGAACAAGATGGGAAAGGACTAGGTGGTCTTAAACAGAGAAGTAGCATGTTTAGCTCACAACTTGAAGTGGTGGTTCTCAACCTGTGGGCCACAACCACTTTGGCAACCCTCCTTCTCCAAAAATATTTACATTGTGATTCATAAAAGTAGCAAAATCACAGTTATAATGTATGAAAGAAAATAACTTTATGGTAGAGATCATCACAACATGAGGAACTGTATTAAAGGGTCACAGCATTAGGAAGGTTGAGAACTACTATTGTAAAGGAATGCAGTTGGGGGTCATGTTGAAAAAGGGCTACAGAGGAGCAATGGAGGAACCCAAATTGAAAGTTAGTGCTGTAATCTGTGTGAATGACAGCAGTGATGGGGAATGATAGAATGTGTTGAGCAGAATGTAAGAATTTGATGAATTCTTGAAAGAAGAAAAAAAATCCAAGGGCTAGTTCAATAAACTTTCCTTATGGAGATAGGGAAGACTGTAAAAGATACAGGCTTAAAATATTCTTCTGTCCTTTTAATATATAAAGTGATGCTTCAAGTGTTTTAATATCAAATCTGTGTACTTCCTTAATCCACTGGACCCTTTTTCCTTTGGAATGCCTGGCTTGTGGATTTTTCATGTTTTCCCTCATCCTTTTCACAGGTCACAGTATAGGCAGATTTACTCTACAGAGGCTCCACCAAATAAGAAAAAATTATTTGTCACCATTGCCAAACATAGTACAGGAGGCTACCAAGAGGTCAGCAGAGAATTATCTTCCCCTAAGAACTAATCCCAGGGCCAGAGAGATGGATGCATCAATAGGTAAAGGCGCCTGCCACCAAGCTTGATGAGCTGAGTTCCGACTCCAGAACCCACTAGGTGAATGAAGAGAAGTGACTTGGGCAACTTATCCTCTGACCTGCACGAGTATGTCATGGCCCACAAGCCCCTCCGCAGACAAACAAACAAACAAAAAAAAAGACAAACAACTTTAAAAAGAAATATATTCTTTACTATGAAAGATTTTTTTATGAAAAACTTACGTCAATTCCCCAGGGATAGCGGCTATGGCCAATGACCCAAGAGTAACAATCTGAACATCAACAATATCTGGGTGCCAAGGATGAGGTTTTGTCAGCTGAGGCCCCAAAACAAGAAAGTTATATTAGGTATAAATTACCCTTTCTATTGTCAATAGTCAAGTCAAACTATTTTGAATGTTTGAAGCTAGTTTTCTTTTGTTTTGTTTTTACCATATCATAGGATTCACTTCTAACGCTGCTGTAACATTAAACACATAACATGCATGTTTATGTCCTGGCCATAATATGTGAATCCCAATGCCGTCTTGCCCTGAACTTACCAAGTGAGCTTTAATAGACTCATCATTATGGTACAACAAGGGTTCCGCCAGAGTAGTATAAGAAGCTATCTCCTCAATGAATATAGAATGCCATTGAGAACTGTTCCATACAATCATTTCTATCTTTACCCCAGTAGAGCAAGTCTGGCTTCATCTTCCATCCTTCCTTCAAGAGAATCTATCCTTTCCATATTGTGATTAGTAGATGCTATCTTGCCATCCCTTCCTCCTTCTTTCTCTTACTTTAAAAATTTTAATAGGATATTGGGAAAGGTTACTTTTTAAATGCTTACATTTCAACAATCATGCCTCTATGAATAGTACGATGGCTTTTTAACATCCCAAATGCAAAATCAAAAATTCATGTTCTAAAGTAGTGCTAAGAGAAAATTGCTTCAGCCTGGATGTGATACCCGCCTTTAATCCCAGAACTCAGGAGAAAGAGGCAGGTAGACCTCTGAGTTCGAGGCCAGCCTGATCTACAGAGTAAGGTCCAATATAGTCAGGGCTACACAGAGAAACCCTGTTTTGAGAAAAACATAACAAAACAAAACAAAAAATGCTTTAATTAATGATGTTGCCACATAAGCAGACAAAGTTGAATTGAATCTGAAGTACAGCACTCCTATGAAAGACAGACGTCGTGGCATGTGCGTAATCTTAGCACTGGTAGAGACAGAAAGATCCCTGGGGTTTGCTGGTCAGCTAGTCTAGCCTAATTGGTGAGCTGCAGATCCCAGTGGGAGAGCATGCCAGTGTGTCTCAAAACATGAGATTTTTAGTCAGAGAATACCTCTGAGGTATCCAATAATATCTCTGGTCACCATATACACCTGGCTACACATGTCCCTGCAACTCACACATAACAAACAAAAATAAATACAAACATACATAATGAAATAAACAAATAAATCGTGCTGTCTAACATGAGAGAATTGACACATGAGCACTTCCCCCTATGATCTATATGTTTTTCTATGCAAAGAACTTGTTCAGGGACCACCTTCCTGGAGCCTAAATAACACGAATGTTAGTCCTCCTTTCTATATTCCACTCCCATCCATATTTCTTAATAACTAGATAACCCGGTAGACTTCACAACAGTAACTCTTTAAAGTTGGATCCAGCATTTAAATTTTTAATATCAATCATTGATGGGAGATGGCTGATCAAGAAGGCTCTGCAGGGAATGTGCCAGCCACACAAAGCTGAGTTCAGTCCCCAGAACCCAAGTGCAAAAGGAGAACCAACTCCACAAAAGTGTCCTCTGACCTCTACAAACATGCACATACACACATATATATCCAATAATAATAGTAGTAGTAAATATGTAATAACAATAAATAAATTATGTAAGAATATCTAAATAAGATCTTCTGCATCAGTGGACACTAACTATTTATTACCTGATAGCTCAGAAACTTCAAACATAATATTCTGAGTTCCTTATGACAATCAAAGGCCTTACCTCTCCAGTGTGAAGTAGGATTGGTTTAGGTTTCTGGCATTCTACGATTTCTTCAGATGGTTTTCCCAACAGTTGGTCCCGAAGAGTGTCCCAAAATAGATTCCCCTCTGTTGTCCCTATTAGAATTGTTATGATTAATAAGATACCTTGTACTAACCCTCTGAGGATGTCATGATTTAGATAGTATGACACACAATCATTTTAGACATTTCAAATATTTTTTTAAGGCTGCCATTCAATGGCTTCAACAATTTGAGCAATAGAAAGGGCAGTGTTCCCTTTATGTCATAAAATAATAGAACTTAATTAGATTGTCATTTTAATAAACAATAACAACATATTTTGTTGTTGAATATGAATATATGCTATATTGAATATGAATATATGCTATATTCATATTCATTTGCTCATTTATGTCATAAAGACAGTTTAATTTAATCTACAAGTTTGTGAACTGCATCACCTTTTTCTCATTTTAAAAATTAACAATGATAACTTCAACATGTAATACCAGCTATCCAGCTTGTAAATAGTAAAACTTTTAGAACTATGGAGTAAGCCTTCATGATGGTGAATGATTCTTTAGTGTGACAGCAAGCAACAAAAAGGAAACTGATCTAGATGTTCATGTCTCAAATAATATAATCAATAAATTGCAAAGACAACCTATTGAATGAGGGAAAGATTTTCAAATAATTTATCTGATGAGGAATTTGTATATAAAAATATATTTTAGAAAGCCTTGTAACTTAATAATTACAGTCAAAAACCCAGACTTAAAGAAAATTATATGGATAGATAGTTCCCCCCAAAATATAGATGATGGCCAATAATCACATGAAAAGACATTTGACATTATGTGGATGGTGCAAACCAAACCCACAGGAGGCAGCATTCCACACTCGTGCTGTCTAGACTCAGCATGCCAAGTAACATATGTTGACCAAGATGAGACATTTTTAATGGCTACATTACTGACACAGATGTAAAGCAATGCAGCCATTTGGGAGCTCATGTGATAGGGACTCAGATGTTACAACACAGTTAGCATGTGACCAGCAAGCATTCCTCTATATACATGCCTAAGAGGAAAACTGCAAACACAGACACACACAAACTCTTGTACCTATGTCCTTAAAGAGACATTATTCTTTTTTTATTAGATATTTTCTTTATTTACATGTAAATTTCTCCTTGAGTTGCAGAAATTAACTATGAAGCAGAGACTGAAGGAAGGACAAGCCAGCCTAATATAGCTATATCCTGAGAGGCTCTGACAGTACCTGACTAATACAGATGTAGAGGCTCACAGCCATCCATTGAACTGAGTACACTGTCCCCAATGAAGGAGTCAGAGAAAGGATCTATGGAGCTGAAGGGTTTGCAGCCTCTTAGGACGAACAACAATATGAACTAACTAGTACCCTCAGAGCTCCCAGGGACTCAACCACCAACCAAAGACTATACATGGTGGGACTGATTGTTCTGACATTATTCTTAACATACAAAAAAATGGAATAACTCAAACATTCACCAATTAAGCAATTGATAACATCTGGTATATTGATACCATGAATTAATTCAGCCATTAAAAGAGAACGGAGTTCTTCCATATTCTATACCTCCATGTACCTTAAAGCAGAAGGCTACATAAAAGATGCAACAAAAATCCAGATATTGTACATTCCCCGGCATTTGAGAGGTCTACAGTAGCAAATGTAAGGATTTATAGCAAACGCTGCTTGCTTATACCAAGGCAGAGGAGATGTGGCGGCTAAGCATGGTCAGAGTTTCTGTTGGAGTGATGGAACCGCCAACTTCGACTTTGGGAAAGTTGTATATCTGTTAAAATATTAAAACCCACCAACTGTACTTTAGATGCCTAACTTATATGACTTGTCAATGATTTCCCAATAAATAACTGCTATTATTGAGTCATGAGAGGTTTTCTAAAATACACTCTATGTACAATTCCCTTCTCAAACATATTACTTGAAAATACTTTCTCTCCTTGTCAGAGTTGTGTCTTTCACTTCTTCCTCCCTTATACTCTTTGCATACCACCATCACAAAGAAATCATAGCTGCTTAAAGTAAAAGATACCCTGGGGGCAGGGAGATGGCTCAGTGAGGAACGTGCTTGCCTCTAAAGTGTGAGAATCCGAGTTCTGATCCCCCAAAACCCACATAAAAAGGCAGCAGATGTGCTAGTACACACCAGTAATCTCAGCAATGGTGAGATGGGAGACAAAAACAGGCAGATCGCAAGAAGCTGAAGGGCTACCTAGCCTGGCCTTTACAGCAACTTGAGGGCCAACATCTCCAATCCCTACACATGTGTACACACACACACATACACATACACACACACACACACACACACACACACACACACACAAAATGAATTACCAATGTTCATCAATATACTAAAATTCGAAGAGAATACAAATATTCTGGTTGTATTTGAATTAACAAAGCTCAGGGACAAACGACACTTATCCCTGGGCAATCTGAGATGTCACACCGAAACTCAGCCAGCCTTGAGCGGTCTGAGTTAGAGATGGGAATCATAAACACACTGGCCGCAGTTCAGCTTCATTAGGAAACAGAAGCCTGAAGCCCCCGAACCTTGAAGCACACACGCCATCCTCCTTTCTCTCACCCTGTGTAATATTGAGGCCCGAAACTCCATCAATTGTGCCTGCGGCAAAACTGTAGCCCAGGGCAGGTTTACACGTCTTCACCTGAAGGAAAGATCATCAAACAAAAACAAAGAAAGAGACACGAGTTCAGCCGTGAGCAACAGTGAGCTGTCCTTGGCCCACGTAACAAGGTCAGTGTCTTCTGCCATACTCACTGTGTGTGTAGCATTGAGCTGGACGCTCACATCTGTCATGTTCACCCACTGGTGAGCTGCAAGTACTGGGCCTGTCACTTCTTGAGAGGCAGAGGCATACAGCTCCTAAAAAAGCCACATAGGCTCACTGCCCTAAGGAAAAGAACTGAAGAGAAATGGGCACAACCCCTGGCACCTAGTACCTTCTGCACCCAGACACCTTACTTTTACTCCTTAAGAACAACCCCACCCCCACTCCACCCCAATCCCTCACTGTTCCCTCCATCAACCCCAGAATTTCCTAGAACTTGAAACCTCCAGGAATTTTGAACTGTGTCTATTCATCCCAAAAAGAACTTAACATGAAACAGACCATGACATTAAGACCCCAACCTCACACTTGCAGGAATGTGAGGTTGTCAGCGCTAGACTTAGTATAAAATGTCCCTCTCAGGATCCCTGAGTTCTCCTGAGTTCTCCAAGGACAGGAGCCAGGCAGTGTCTCAAAGACTTTGGTCCCTCACAACAGTTAATCTTTGACATTGTTTTTTGTATTTTTTTTTTTTTAATCAAGTCAAGTGATGGTTTTCCAATCGTGTGGGAAATGTAAGTTTAATACTTTTCAGAATATTCCTGCTTATTCATCTATGGCATACAATACAGGAAAATTCTATTTCGGCACAAGTACAGTGGCCTGACACCTAGCCCACTTCTATGACAGCTAAGTGTGGACTTTGAAGATGAAGCAGCTAGAACCCCAGCTGAGGTCTGCCGTCCTGATAGATAGCCAAGGAAGTTGTGCTTTGTTGAGAAGGGAATCCAGAATTACTCTGCCCTAGGCTAAGGACAGAAACAAAATTTCTGACAACAAAGTGTGTCACAGGCATATCCCCAAAAGAATCTATAAATTTAGAATAATCCACTGATAATACCACAGAAAGTAAAAAGAGCATACGGCAATTAGTCAGGCAGTAGTTATGGCTTTTATGCCTGATTGTTTTGAAAGGCACTTTTGTTCTTCTTAATTGCTTCTGAAACATTTTACAAGTCAGGCAGAATTATTTAAACACAAACAGGCGTGTGTGTGTGTGTGTGTGTGTGTGTGTGTGTGTATGTGTGTATCTGTGTGAATGTCTGTATGTGTGTACAAATCATAAAAACAAGGAGATTTAACGTTATTGTGGAAATATTGGTTAGAAACCATTTCTCATTATCATCTCCCTCTCAGAAATATCTCCGTAGAAGCAGATACAAAAATGGGGACAGCATGAAAGACAAAATTTAGCACATCACTGGGTAGATAATGTATCTATCACGCAAACAGGGGGATCTCAGTTCCATTCTAAGTACCCATGCAAAAGCCAAGTAGAGAGGCTTCTAGAACTCTATACACTTCTAGAACTCTAGGACATGGGAGACAAAGTATCCCTGGGGCCTGTTGCTGAAGGATCCCTGTCAATCTAGGCAATTGATAAAGTTCCATGTTCAGTGAGAGCCATCCCCCCTCAAATAACAAGTTGGAGAGCAATTAAGCAAGACACCTAACTTCAGCCTTGCCCCCCGCCCCCAACATGCATGTGTACACATACACACATGGGCATGCACCCTCACACCCCAACGCACACACCTATACATACATACACCACATACATGAAACAAAAAGATTAGGAGCAAGGGGAAAGTGGAGTCCTTCCTAGGGAGCTCACTGCAAACGGGACAAGTCCTTCAGCACAATTGTTTTGTTTGTTTTTGTTTTGTTTTAAAAGAAAAGTAGTGTGACCTTTGCCCTTTCAAAAGAGCATACAAACTAATGGGAACTTGCAGTGACTGAGATGTTCAGCTCCGCTTTGTCACTGCAGGCCAAGTTTAAAAGATTTAGGCAGGCATTGCCTGGAGAGATTTCCAAGAATCTAGATGAGACTGATTCAGAGTGGGATCACATTAACTGAACGTTTAGAGTATATCTGCCTCCTCATCCTGTGTTGTGCACTCTGGGTTTCTAGCATCCTAAAATAGAACGTTTTCCTGCATGCTTGGTTTTAAATGCACTAGGAAGTCTGACCAGATCAGACAGAGTCCTGTGTGGCTCCCAAGGGCAACCTCATAAACCAACGTCTCTCACACTTCCTGGCCAGCCTGAGCACTTGCGGCCTTCCTTGCAATTATGAACTTCCTATTAAATGATGTCTTTGTGTTTTAAAGAACAACATGAAACAAAGCTGTAAAGCACTGAGCTGGTGCCTACCTTGGCTTTCTGATAGATGAGACGTCCTATAATATGTGTGCTCTCAAACATATCTTGTCCAGGTCCGCTGGCCATGCACATGCTAGGCTGGAGCAAAGTGAGACAATATGATCCTTAGTGTGGTGAGTGACAGCTTTAAGAAATAGAGAATTACATATGAACCCAAGCAAATACATTGGCTAAGCCGATTCTAGCATTTCTTTTCAGGCATTTTCGTAACTTATAGCGAAGGCAAACATAATCATGCATGTATTCAGGGCAAGGAATGTATTCAGATTGCATCTCTTCCAGTAACTTCCTTTTAAAATTAGGAAACAAAGTTCCAGCTTGGTTGAGAGACTTGCTGTATATTGCCTAGGAGCTAACTCTGAGCTGGGAGTGGAAGCCAGGCCACATCTTCTATACTGCCTATTTGTTTGCTTATGCTTGCCTGGGACTCTTGCTCTGATTGAAACTCATTCAGATTACATTAGAACAATCAGCCATCCTCCTGGGAAGAAAATTAGCAACTCTAGCTCTATATCCTATTTCTTAGCTCAGAAAAGCTCAAGATGGATCAAATACTTAAATCTGATAAGTGTTACAAAGAATGTACAGAAGGAAGATACAGGTGAATAAATGTTGCCATCTGGGAAATTAAAAAAAAAAAAAAACGAGAGAAGGTAGAGAGAGACTTAAACATAATAAAGAACAGGTTTAGTAAATTTGATAGCCTAACATTTTAAACATCTATATAGGAGAGACAATATAAATAAGGTAGATATAAAATTTCATAGACTAAGGAAATTTTGCAATGTTTATAACAAATATAATATATTAGGGACCTCAAGGTTTTTCAGAGGGAAGAGCATCTGCTTTCTCTATGTAAAGGAGATGAACTCATTCTACTCATTTTTTTACAGATCTGCCTTTGCCTGAATACTATCTATAACAGCTACCATCAACCACAGTACCCATCAGCAGATGTTTGGTATGCATACACACTACAACGTTATTCAGCTATAAAGAGCGGGTAGAATCCCTTCATTTGCAGCATTATGGATGGAATAGGAGGTCTTCAGTTAAGTGAAATAATCCAGACACACAAAAGCAAACATCACATATTCTCACTCACTTGTAAAAGCTAGAAAGCTAATCTCGTGCAAGAATGGGGTAGAATGGTAGTCACTAAAGATCAGGGAAGGGCAGAGAGGAACAAGGCAGAGAGAAATTAGATAAGGGTACCAAAATAATGCTAGGCTGGATTCATTCTGGTTTCTGTAGCATAGTAGGGCAACAACTGTTGACAACAATGTATGCTATATTTAAACTAATGAAGAAGGTACAAATTTTCCAACATATATAAACATAGGCAGATGTAGATACAACAAATTACTGTAATATAGACTGACCAAGTATTTGTCTAAACTTGGAAAAAGAAAGGAAAAGAACATACTTATTAATACCTTCCATTTATTCATGCTAAATTTGAGTTTCTCTTATTTGCAATAAAAAGCATCATAATGCATGTACTGTGGACTATAGATGGAACAAGTAATTCATATTCTGACTCTCTCTCTCTCTCTCTCTCTCTTTCACACACATGGGTGTGTGTATGAATTCTCATTCAATATTAAGACATGTTCAATTTCAGGGATAATGAAATGGAAATTTAAACTAGAGCTAGCTCTTTGCACATTATGTCATCAACTAGTCCAAGAGTGATATATTTGGCTTAAATGAAGGTTGGGGCCATAGTTGCTCACGTATGGCTGATGGAAAAAGCCACTGAGAGGGTAGACAGGCCCATTTGATAAATACTGCATATATTCTATTCCAAGTGAGTATATTTAACCATTTCATCATGAATTATGGAGTTAATAAGTACTCTTAAAATGTATTGCAAATTAATTTAATTTCAATAAATAGATGAAACATACAAATTAAGAAAAGAGAAAATTTCTAGCTAAAAATAATAACATGCACACAATACAATTGTTAACCCCTGTTGCACATCAGGTAGAGTTGGAAAATAGAAACAGTGTAACAAAAGCGACAACAGAATGAGGGTGCTTCACTAAGAATGCAAATCAGGAAGCTAGAGTTTCTGCAGCTGTGTGAAAGCTGAACCAGGCTTGCATGAATTCTGAGAAAGCAGGTAAATAAATAAATGAGAGTACCACCTCAAATGGCTAACCTCCAAAACTGCCACATAGATGTAGATACAAAATAATGTCTACGGGAAATTATATGGAGAATTCAAATCCTGGCATCCACAAATAAATCATGAAATTGTTTTACAAAGGCATAGACAAACACAGGAAGAAGGGTGCATGTAACAATCACTACAGACTAAGGAGACAAGTGCTACTTGATGTCTTAGTTACTTCCCTATTGCTGTGTAAAACACCACATCCAAGGCATCTTATAAAAGAAAAACTTTAACTGGGTTTGCAGTTTCTGTAAGAGTTCATGATGGTGAACTAAGGGCACAAAGGTAGGTTCCTGGAAGAGCAACTGAGAGCTCCCATCTTAACGCACAGGCAGGAGGCAGAGAAAGAGTCACGAAACGACATGAATCTTTTGAAAAGTCAAAGTCTACCCCCAGGGACACATCACCTCCAAGAAGGCCACACCTTCGGATCTTTCCAACATAGTTCCAACTGGGGACCAAACATGCACACATATGAGCCTATAAGGACATTCACATTAAACCACCACACTTAAGGACTTTCTATTTTTACTATTTTGTGCATCCATGTTATTTGATGTTTTATAGAGAGACCAGTTTTTTTAATTTTAAGAGGAAAGAAAAGGAAAAATCTTTAAAGAAAAAAATTATAGGTTTACAATCTCTGAGAAATGTCATAGCAGGCAGGTTTGGGTACAAACTCAGAAACTCAAATATTCCAAGGTAAAAATATCTTAAGCTGCCCAGGTTCAGGGAATTGCACACAACCTCTACATTTGACATCACAATGGGAAACTGTGACAAGTCACTTAAAATTTGGAGAAGCTGCATAAGTGCTTCAGAAAAAGAGTAGAGACTAGAGACCAACAGGCCAGAGTATACTTTGAAACAACACATTTGCATGCTATTGATGAATATTCAAGCATGAGACAAGCAGTCCCTCGTTACCTACCCCACCATTGGGACAGGTGCTCTTGTCGTTGTCACAAGACTCCCCTGTGTTGACACAATGCGGGCCAAGGATGTTGGGTGACACATCTCCGAGATTTGATGAAGCAAAGCCTGCCACGAATGGTCCCTGCCAAAATAAATCCATATTTTTTCTTTAATAATAACTTCCATTAGAAGCACAAACAAGCCATGCACTCATAAAACTTTTATATGCACACAAGTGTGTTGATAGGTGCAGAGATCAAACACAGGTATCATTCCTCAAAAGCCATCTTTCTCATTCAGTTTTGGTTGGGTGGTTTTGAGACACAATCTCTCACAAACTTGTCATTTGTGGTTAGGCCATGGTAGTCAGCCAGTGACTCCCAGGGATCCACCCGCCACTGTCTCTCCAATGCTGAGTTTACAAGCATGTCCAAAGCTTGGTTCAAACGCTGGGGATTCAACTCAGGTACAAGAAGCATTTTACTAACTGAACTATCTCCAATCCCTCAGCCAAAACCATATATAGACAATAAGAGGATATATGATGTTCTGAGAAAATTTTTTTTATTTCTAAAAAGGCTCATGGTGCCATCGATGTTCTTATTATTACTGAAGGTAATCCAGTTACTAACAAACGTTTTCAATGGATCCTTTCAAAAGCATACCTTTCTCTAACACAATGTGATGTGAATGCAGAGGAGATTAAGTTATAAAATGTGGAGCCACCCATCTAGTGCCCTAGTGCCCGAATGCTTTACCTGAAGCCCGGAGATATACTTGCCCTTGAAATTGATTGCCCTGCCTGGCCCACTATGAGCAACTCTTTTCTTAAACCAGATTAGAGACAGACCAAACATCCATTTGGGTCTATCTTGTTTCCCAATATCTCCAGTTTCTTAGAGAAAGACATGGATCAATGGTCTTTTTAATGTATAAATGAGAACCCTTTTCCCCCAAATTTCATAATGGTACATACTTGAGATTCTGAAAGTTGGGAGGCTAAAGATGGAGGATTATAAATTCAAGGTCAGCCTAGACAATGTAGCAGACCCTCTCAAAAATAGAATAGAAAGAGGTAGGAAGAAATGTAGAAAAGGAAGGAAGAAAGGACTAGTGAAGGTGGGAAGACAGGAAAACAACAAGCTAAAATTAAATGCAAGCTACAGAGAGAGAGAAAGAGAGAGAGAGAAAGAGAGAGAGAGAGAAAGAGAGAGAGAGAGATTTGCTTAGAAGGGTTTTGTCTAAAACAGCAGAATTTTTTAATGAGGCAACTATCTATATAATGGAATCCTTATTCTGCACTAGGTCCTGAGAGTCTCATCATCTTTATTTTTCTGCATCTTGTAACCAGTGGCCAAGCAGAACAGCACCTTGTCTTCCTTAACTCTCTGTAGCCACTAGTTGCCCATAGTTTAGGAGGTTCCTGTAGTAGGAAAATCAGCTTCCTTGTTTCTGATCTCATTACCAGGTTAGTTTCAAGGTCACAGATGTCATGGGTTAGGGTTGCTACTGGCTTGGATTTTAAAAAAAAAAAATATGTGGGTGTTTTCCTGTATATATATCCATGCACCATGTGGAGGCCAGAAGAGAACACTGGATTCCTTGGGACTGGAGTTACAGACAGCTATAAGGTGACATCTGGATTCTGTGAACTGAGCCTGGGTCCTCTAGAAGAGCAAGCAGTGTCCTTAACTGCTGAGCCATATTTCCAGCCCTTTAGGTTTCATTGGAAAAAGACCAGATGAAGGTCCTTGGAAAGAATGTTTCATTCATGGTCCGTCTCCATTCACGGTCTTACTAAGAAGGTGCATATTACTCTCTTAGAGCACTAACAATTAAAATGCAGTGTATCATATTACCAGCTTGATCACATGCTACAGAACATATAAAATGAGTCTTTCTTATGTAATTGGTTGTAAATTTATGAAGCCTTCAATATAAGAAACATCTGCTGTGCGGAGTAAATTGTACCTTTATCATTTGAAACATTTCATTCCTTACTGGGTATAAGTAATTAGGTAGGTAGGTAGGTAGGTAGGTAGGTAGAGATAGATAGATAGATAGATAGATAGATAGATAGATAGATAGACAGACAGACAGACAGATGGGTGATAGTTGATAGATTATTTAGTATGTGGGTGTGGGGGATGTACACTCTGTACAATAATTTCTCATAAAGGCCAGAAGAGGAGGTCAGATTCCCTGGAAATGGAGTTGGAAGTGGCTGTAAGCCTTCTGATGTAGATGCTGAGAACTAAGTCCTGTCCTCCAGAACTGGATTTAACCACTCTTAACCACTCTTAACCATTTCTCCCAACCAGTGAATTCCCCTCCCCCATGCAAGTATATTCATGGGGTCCATGAGAACACTTTATTCTTGAAATCTGAATGGATTGTTCACTCCATTTGCTAAATCAAGATGAAGATTTCAGCGATGTTCATTCTCACCTGTCCAGGTAGATAGCCTTTGTTCTTTTCTTGCTCAAAAAGGTAAGCTGCATAGCCCATATTGTCACTATTTACAAAGTGGTTGCTATTGTTCATGCTCACAGGATGGATGGCAAACCAGCTGTTAAAGAGAAGAAAGCTCTAAGTCAGTCAAGGAAGCCTGAGGAATGGGCCAAAGGTGAAGCCTTCTCTCAAAGGCTTAAGTCTTCTCCAGCAAATAAAAGTATTTTGTGAGGCTGATCCATTACCTACTGCAGTAATGAGGCACATAAAGGTGCCTTAAATTCTAAGTAGATCAGATAAAATTGCAAATAATACACCCAGGGATTCTGATCATTTCCTTTAAAAATGTAGAATTCTATTTTCATGAATATTGCATCCACATTATTTCCACAGAAGTGTATACAAGTTCCAAGGGTGGTCAGGTATCAGATGATAATCCTGAATAATATGATAGACATGGCATTGCCCTTCAAGACAGACACAAGGATAATATTATTCAAATCAACCCAATCTAATTCAGTAGACACTTACTAAGTATTAGCTGTATGCCAAGCACAGAATAAATGGAGGTTTCTCTCTGAATCTCACAGAAGACAGAGATGTGAAAAAATGGCCTTAATATTATATGACAAATGGTATAAAGAGATGTGCATAAAGGCTTTCCAGACCAGCAATGACTAGTAATTAATTTAAAGGGCAAACAGCAGAATAAGAACATGCAGGCTTAAGAGAGGATGTAATGCATAATTCAGCCTGTCCTTGTGCATAGTAATACCTTGTTTAAATACAGAGCCATACAATTTACAAACTAATTACACATCTGACATCTGTTACTTTATTTCACAATGCTGGTAGGCCGTTTGCCTCCTTCTGCATAGGTGACACAGAGAACCAAAATGATGACCCATATGCCATAGAAGACAAGTGTCCTACGACAGTTTGCCTGGAGGCCTTATAAATTATAAATCAAACCCTCACATAAGTGAAAGAAGCTGCTGTTGTAGTTTCAATGTAAAAATTTCCCCACAAAGTCATGTGTCTGAAAACGTAGTTTCTAACTGATGGTGCTGTTTTGGGGAGACTATGCAGCTCTTCAGACCTGAGGCCTGGCTCACAGACTCTAGGAGCTATAGGCACCTGGCTTGAAGCCCTTCACTCCTGCCCCACCATCCCCTGAAGCCACAGCTGTCCACTGCTGTCTCTGCTTCAGGGACTTGCCTGCCACGATGTACTGTACTCTGTCAAAGCATGAGCAAAATGAATTGTTCCTTAAGATCTTTCCTTCAGGTATTTTGTCAAAGTAATGAGGAAAGTTAGCGAATACAGGTGTCTCCAGGAGGCAAGGCAATAAAACAGAAACCAAAAAGTTCGAGTAAAGAGAAATGTTGATACACTAAGTCTCAGATAATTTAGGTGGTTTTAAACTCCTATGGGGTCAATCCTATGCTGAAAATGTTTAACCATTTTGCTTACATCAGTGTAAACAGTATACAGAAGTAAACATGTATTTAAAGACTCAGGATGTTTTAGGACTTTGAGATCTCTATTCTCGTTGCCTGATAGTAGAGGTAGGCTGGAGATGATGCCGTAAAGCTCAGTGTACTAGGCAGGCAGCACAAAGAAGTTACTCTGGTTGGTACAATGGGGTCTAGTGTGGATTACAAAGACGTGGAGGAGTCTGCAGGAGCTGAGAGGCTCCAGCTGACATAAGCCTGATGCTGCTTCACTGAAGGCAAGCCAATGCAGCTAGCTCTCCTACCACAGATAAACAAACCTACCAATCAATCTCTATCTCTCTGTGTGTGCACAGGTGTGTACCTGTAAAATAGCATTCAGTATGTAATTTATGTATATAATAATAGTTATATAGCATTGTCACATATTAAGCATATTAAGAAACAATATACATAGTCAAAAACACAGTCTGCATACTGTTCTTATCTTCTGATTTAAACAAAACAAGGAGAAAAAGGTTTTATTGGAAAAAGGTTTTATCAATATATCTCAATGGTGGAGCATTTACATAGCATGTGCAAGGCCCTAAACTATATACCAACACACACACACCTATGCACAGAAATTAATTAGACCAATACAAAAATTTTTAAACTTTATCAGACATAGACTAGTTATTAAACCCTTTTAGGAAATGATTTTTAGTATAATTACAAGAATCTAGTAGCAGCTAGAACCTAGCTGCTACTTTGCACAGCCTTCTCCTGTTCAGTTAGAGACATGTACCCTCCTGGGCCGTTGTCTGTGAGCCTGAGGTGGACATCTCATGGGGGATGTTACTCTACATCAAGGGGTGACCACATCAGCTCCCCATCCCTTCCCTGCCTCCTGACCGGGAATCTGAGAGACTGAGTAAGTGCAGGCCTGCCTGTGAACCAGAGAGCTGTAGAAAGAGGATCTCTCCTGTGATGTGTGGGTGTTGATTCTCTGCAGAGACACTACCGTGCTGTCTGTCCCTGGTGCTGGGTCCTGACCACTCCTCAGAGTCCTCGCCATGTTGTTGCACTTCTGTCTCTCCGTGGCACTGATGAGCCTTCTAACAAAGTCCTTATTCTCTAGTAACCTGTCTCAGTGCCTGTTGAACCACTCACTACATCCAAAAATGTAAACACGCTGAGTTGCAGTTACATATTTTTCCAAAAAGGATGCCTTTGCAAAATAGAAGTGTACACTGAAATATTTATGAATGGAATACAAACTATCTGCTGGTGTCTGTAGAATAGTCTAGTAAAACAAACAAAAATGAGAATGAAGGAACAAAACAGAGTGGCAGAATTTTGATATATTGCCATTAGATTAGAGCTGATTATGGTTATATGAAGATTGTCATACTAGGGGCTCTAAATTAATGCTAGATTGAAGTTGAAGCTCTTCTTCCTTTTTGTGTTAGCACTCTTTAAAAATAAAAATAGTTTGAGATCCTTCTGCCTCAGACTCCCAAGTAATTCCAATAAATTCTAAATACAGTAAGTTTCTGGATAAATTCATGAGTCTGTAATATAAGTCTGTCTCCAAGATGTCTACTCACCACTGCGTAGAAGTATGGACACTGTAAACAACCTATGCCCACTCTTGCAAGATTTCTGGTCTCTCCCTTTGTCTCCCTTGCAACCCCTCCCCTCTCCCCCCCCCCACCACTCTCCTCCTTTCCCTGTTCCTCCCTCAGTCTGCCCCTCAGTTTTCATCTTTCTCTTAAAACACAAATCCAAATCAACCATTTCCCTATTGCATGAATTTTTTAGTTTTAATATTGTATTTATTGGATTTGGAAAAAAATTTGGTGATGATCACAATAGGTATATGGTTTGTCATCCAAAATAGTAACACCTAATCTATTTACAGTGACATGAGCCAGATTCAACCACATTACAACTGAAGAAAATACCCAGAACAGCTCTCTCAACAGTGACTGTTGGTCTAGGCAAATGGTCTAGGCAAAGGACTTCAAATGCATCTTTTAGTCAGAAACAGTTACCATCCTTGTTTTAAAATCAGTAAATTTAAGTCTCTGAGTGGCAGTCTGACCAAGTTCACAGTCACCCATCAAGCAGCAGAACTATAAATCCAGATGTGGTGGACAACAAGGGTTTCACCATCATGGGGCACTGTTCATGCTGCCCTGTGTTCATTCACTTGCTCATTTGATGTAAAATGGGCCATCAACTCACCTTGAGAAATGCTTCAGAATATATGGTAATGGGCTCGTGGAGGAAATAAAATGGTATATCCAAAAGCTACAGATGTGAAAAGATGTGTTTAGAGAATGGGCAGATAGTCAGGGGGCAGAGCAGAAGAGGCTGGACAAAGGGGAGTAGCCCCTGGACAATGTAGACCACCAATGTCAATCCACTGAAGCCCAAAGTATAACTGTTACTGGGTTAATTCTCAAGTAATACACACCTTGTGTTTCCTACATCAAGGAAGTCACAATTACCCACACTAAATGCCTGTGGAGAAATCAACTGCTAAGAATTTCTCTTGATTAGAATACAGATTTATTTATTTGATCTACTTTCGGGGTTAGAAAATTTGGTTACTTGCAATAATTATTCAAACTGTCATCTGAATTGTAGAAAAAGAAGGTATATATTTTTTTCTTCTCTTCCCTTTAAAATGTATGCTATTAAAATGCTGGTGTGTCACAACGTCTAACATACTATGATAGTACTGATAAACACATACAAGAGACAGGGTCACATTAACGTTACAATTCATTTTATCTGCTGAAAAGAATATTCTTTGAAGCAAAGTTCTAATGAGAGGAGGAAAGACAGTGTCTCAGAAGGAGTTCAAATGAGACATAAAAGGATGAGAATGTTCCTGATGGGAAATACTTTAAAAATAAGGATGATGTCATACCCAGCTGTCAGAAAGGACAAGGAACTCTACTGGAGTCACTGTAATGCAATCAAGAGAGTGAGTAAACCCCAGAGAACACTTCCACTATGAACCACTTCACTGCAAAGCTTACTACAAAATCCCTGAGACTGAACAACGATAAATTTCAACTGGCTTTATAAATAAAGGAGCATCATAATAAGACAGTATAATTAAGTTCTTCTCCTGTATAAATAACACATTGGAGGAGCAAGATCCCCAGCGTTAAGGACTGAATAGGAAATGTGTTTCCTACCTTGAAAAGCTCTTAAATATTCTAAAACAATAACAAGCCTAGCAAAAGCTTAGCTCTGGACTGAATGAATAAACTTTATATAAACTGTACGCTGTGTAGGAGATACAGACATGGGGCCATTGGGAACATATATCCAGTCCCTCTTAGCTCACTGAGCCAAGAACCTCAGTCAGTCCAGAACAAAAGACTGGTTTGGTAAGACATCTTACAAGAACCTGTGCTAGCTGTAGGCCTATCCAGACCATGTCCACAGACAAGAAAATTACATACAAAGGTTATATTCAGGAAGTTTCATGGGAACTCTTGGACTGAACAATACAAAAAGCTATCATGGGGGCTGGCAAGATGGCTCAGAGGGTAAGAACACTGACTGCTCTTCCGAAGGTCCTGAGTTTGGATCCCAGCAACCACATGGTGGGTGGCTCACAACCACCCATAGTGAGATCTGATGCCCTCTTCTGGTGGGTCTGAAGACAGCTACAGTGAACTACACTGGATCGAGGGGGGCCGGAGCGAGTGGGGCAGGCAGAGGTCCTGAGTTCAATACCCAGCAGCCACACACATGATGGCTGATGGCCATCTGTACAGCTACAGTGTACTTATACACATAAAAATAAATAAAATAAATCAGAAAAAGAAAAAGAAAAGGAATGAAACAAAACAAACAAACAACAAAAAGTGATACCCAAAGCCCAAGTGAAATGTGACATGAGGATGAAGGGCAGCCTGCAGTGCTGTGTCCACAAGACAGAAAGGCAAGGATTGACAGCCACCAGTAAAAGCTAAGAACAGCCCCACACAGATTCTCCCTCAAAGGAAGGAACTAACCCCATCAATGCCTTGATTTTGGACTTCTGATCTCTTGATATATTAGAGAACAAACATGTTATTTGAAGTCTCTCTATCCACAATTAGCCTCCAAGAGAAAGTAATACACAGAGTATATATTATAGTGGCTAAGATACCAACTCTGGAGTAAGATACAAGTGGCTTTCACTAATTTGAACCACAGCATTTAATGTCTGTAACAGAAATCTAAGTGCTTGAGATAATATCTACCTCTGATGGTAATGATGATATTCTGGTAATGATGATCATGAAGAAAACATAAAAATCTGTGAGCATAGGTATTTTTAGGACTGATAGTGTTAATGCAATGTTCAAATAAGCAGTGAATGAATCATACATACCACCCGTGTTTGTTAAACAGCAGAGGAAACATGAATTGATTACATGAGGAAACCCTGCCCTCTAGTGGCAGAGACTGGATGCTCATAGACTACCCATAAGCACATTCATTTTCCCAAGCCAACTTGAAGGGTAGGGCATGTGAACCTTTCTGACTAATGATATGCCTGCGGAAGGACCAATCGATACTCACTAGATTTCCATAAACTGTCCCTGGGCTAAGCTACTGGAGTTTCATGCTCTGCCTGTTGTGGTATTTGACATGAATTGTTTTAATGAAGACACCTCTGTCACCTTCCTTACAATTCTTACCTCACCCCACTGGAAAACTTGGAGGAAAGAGAAGAAAAGATGGCTCAGTGAATTATACCAGAAGCATTATGTGGACCATAATTGGACCCAAATGGAGCCCAACTCTTTCTAAAATGCTCAGATAGAGGAAAGCCAGCGAGCTGCGGTCAAAGGAGGCTTTCTGGGTTTACAGATGGACAGCATCGTCAGAGCAGTTTCACATCCCTGCATCTGAGGAGAGACGGACACTCTTAACTATCCCTTTTCTTCATCCTCAAAAATCTTGCCCAAGAAATGCCTTTGCAGTGATGATATTAGGGAGATGTTTCGTTGGTGGATTCTATCCATATGGCATGACCAAGAAATCTACAAAAGAAAACTAGGAAGCAGTCAACAACAGTGTTCTGTGTGGAAAGTCAGCCCAATTAGGAATTGAAGAAAGTTGGAGGAAAACAACAGAGTTTTTACTTTCCTGAGTCTATTTCTCGGCAGGAATTGTGATGTATGATGTCCCTGGACTAGCAAGAGTCAGAGAGGCAACACTCTACTGCATTTACAGCAGGAACAGAAGGAAAGGAACGCACGCAGGGTGCTCTGCAGCAATGTATAGTTAGAGCTTTCAAGTTGAGTATTATTCCCTTGGAATTCCAACTTCAAGTCTTTCCTTAGGTTCCAACTTCAAGGAAAGAACTGAAGAAAATCTTTGGCAAATGCAGATTAGTTGAACAATTGTTATCACAATGACTAGACAAGTATATTCCCACATAATGTGATGCTTACATTTGAAATGCAAGATATAATGGAATGTATTCTCTTATGAACATTATATATATATATATGAATATTATGAAAAAATTTTAACTGGTAATATAAAAACACTAATGCTAAAACATATCCACAAGTTATTACTTAATAAAAGTAAGTAAAACTTTATATATAATAAAATCCCACTTTATAAATTAGCAAATTAGCAAAAGTTTAAATGACTATGCCACACAAAATGTTCATGAAAGTTATCTCCAATTCTCAAAATTAACAGATGATTTTTTTTATTTAATTTTTTGCTTTAGGGTTCACAATTTGAAAACTACATGTACGTGAAAGTCTTTTAAATAACAAGAAACTGTGACCAACACTGGGACAATATCACTGCTAAAATCATAGGACCAGAGCAAGACAAGTATGTCCTGGTTGTTAAGAGAGGGGGTACTGCCAAAGTCTTGTGAGACAAGAGATACTGCCACCCTGAGCGGCATCACTGAAAACGACAATCTGCCATGTAAAGACAGCTTTTAAATCTCCCCCAGTTCGAAAGTGAGGGATGAGACAGGAGTAAAGCACTGGAGACAAGAAACCAATCAGCCAGTCTGGCTACAGAATGCTCACTTCCTGAGATGAGACTCACCCCACCCGTGGGATGCTGGAATGCTCAAGTTTACAGCATAGATGGACAAGGTTCAGAAGTAGCACCCTCAAGCAAAGGAACAAAGGAAGGTTGAAATAAATGATTTTTCAAAACCACATTGAGATCTCTGCCCTGCTGAATTAATTATATTTAATAAAACTGCACAGACTTTGAGGCAAAAAATATATAAGATACGAGGAGGGTTGCCACAAAATTGAGAAAGCACCAAGCTTTGTTCAACCATCTCAGTGTGAGAATGAGCATTATCTGTATTTTTCATGGTATTTGAAAGTTTTAGTGTTTGTTGAGTGAAATCAAGTAAGCACCCACCCTTACTACGTCTTTTTATTCACACTTATTTTATTTTTTTACAACCGTAAAAAGCCACAGTGGGCTTACGGTAAGGTAATTGTGTGATTTAAAAAAAAAAAAAGTTCTGCCTGCTTCTCTAAATTCTTCATGTTCTTTATGGTGAAAACATTTTATCTACATACTGAAAATCGAAATTTGTGTGGAGGAAAAAATAAAACAACCCCCCACAGATTTCTTCTGGTTAGAAACTTTCTGGGCACTCAACGATTAGATAAGCTCAAGGTCTTCTGTGGTCTGTTTTTTATGGTTTTGATTTCTGAAGCTGGGACACATTCTGTTATCAGTCAAGGGTCATTACTCTGGCATCTGAAAGTCCTTATCAAGCACCTTCCCATTCCAAGAAGATGTAGCAGACCTAGCAGCAGGCACACAGTCACCTTGACTTCACCGGAGAAGAACGAGGCACAGAAGGAAGAACAGGGCAGAGAGCCAGCGCTGGCTTTCAGAGCTACTCAGAAAGGGGCTAGGACAGAAAAGATCCACAGAGACAGAGATCAGAGCTTCCCAAGAGTTTTCACACATCAGAACTCTTGTTTTTAAAATATTCCTTCAAAGGGCACCTTACAGGGCCCCTTTTATAAGAAGGAAAGGGTTCGCAAAATATAAACCAGAAGGCAAGGAAACAACCACCCACAGGGAGGGAAGGGGAGAGGGTGGGGGAGGGGGGAATAGGAAAGAAAACGGGCTAGCAAAGGGGAGGGGCTAGGAAAGGGAAGGAGAGGGAAGGAGGGAGGAGAGAGGGGATGAGGGGAAGAGTTCATTCTGCTACTGCAAAGGGAAGGAAGGCAAGACCAAGCCTGATCAGTTGTGTCAGGCCTCAGGGAAGAAGCCCAAGGTTTCCCAGCTGCCATGCCCAGACTGTTCAAAGAGGCGGCTGCCACTGTGTTGGCTCTTACACTCTGCAGAACTGGCACTCAGGTTATCTGCCCTTAAAAGGTTGTTTTGCTTTATTTGAGAGAGAGAGAGAGAGAGAGAGAGAGAGAGAGAGAGA
>JADRCD010237503.1:40092-60756 GCA_019843815.1 Montemys delectorum | reverse complement strand
TGTGTGTGTGTGTGTGTGTGTGTGTGTGTGTGTGTGTGTGTGTGTTTTATCTACGCATTCAAGGGAAGCTAGGAAGGGGCTGGTACTGTGGTCACCTCCTGGAGCTAAAGGCAGGTAGAGCAAAAGGGAAGCTGGATGGGGACTGGTAGTTCCGCAGGTCCTGGAGCAAAGGTAGGAGCATAAAATTACACACAACAAAATAATATGTCTAATGAGGAAAACCTATTAAGGTTTTAGTGGCCACAGACTGAAAATCAAAGGGTAGAAAATTATAAACAAGAAAGTAAGAGTTATTGCAAGTTAATTGCATCTTCATTTAAAGTACTGATGTATTCTATATGTTGCCCACCTCCTTTTCCATCACCTTCCAAGGGATACCCTGGACTTGACCAATGAGAGACACCATAGATTTCGCCATTTACTTCTGTCCCTAAGGAACTTCCCTCAAGGGAATTCATGTTCGTAAAGCTCCACTATCCAAGATCCACTGGAATCAGCATGCATTGTGGATTTAAACATTATTGTTGGTTAACTAGGGATATTCAGGGTACTGGAGCGCATTTAGATTCTTGTTTGGTTTTGGTAACCTACGCATGAAACCCAGGCCTTCATACATGCTAAGCAGATGCAACTATCACACCCCAGGGATTACTACTTTCATTGATTTTTTTTTTATTTATAAAAAGAACAGGAGAGAAGTGTTCAATATATTTTTAAAGTTAACACATTTTTATACTGCTTAAGATGCCCTTTTGGAAAAGGATTAGAATACATCATCCACAAAATATGATAGACAAAAAAGGATTGAAATGGAAGAATTTTGAAACCCCAGAATGCTTTCTCTTCCTGAGAACAGCTCTTCTAGACAGAGCTTAATTCTCATCCTATTCCTTCTAACTCCATTCTGCTCCGAACCTAGCCATAAATTGGCACCAAACTCAAATTCACACGTTTACTTTGTTTGTATTTTGCTTCCAAGGACAGACTTATATTAGCAGAGAATCAGTTATTAATAGGAAATTCCTCTGTTGCACAGAAGAGCATTATTGAGATTCTAAGGAAATCTGTCAGTGCTTTTTCAAATTAACATACCTGAATGCATTTAAGTAATACATCCCCCAAAACAAAAGGCCAAAGGTGATCACCCTTTATTATTATTATTATTTATTAATATTAATATTATCCAGTTTTTAGTTGGCATATAATATAATGAGTTATAAAATTTTTTGCCCTTCACCCTATTTTGTCTTTCTCTCCCATAGTCTACTCTTAGTCTACTGCCTCCTACCAATAGTGTCCCTTCTGCTTTTTTTTTTTTTTTTTTTTTTTTTTTTTTGGTTTTTTGAGACAGGGTTTCTCTATGTAGTCCTAACTGTCCTGGAACTCACTCTGTAGACCAGGCTGGCCTCGAACTCAGAAATCCGCCTGCCTCTGCCTCTCAAGTGCTGGGATTAAAAGCATGTTTCACCACTGCCCAGCCTCCCTTCTGCTTTTATATCACACACACACATACACACAGTTTAATTGAGAGTCCACATATGAGGAAAAAATGAGTTATTTCTGTTTTCCCCAATTAACTTTTCTTGTCCACTTATCCTTTCAAGCTCCTTCCCCCAAGAGATAGCCTCTCTTCTTTTTTTGTACTGGCTAGTTTTGTGTGTCAACTTGACACAGTTATCACAGAGAAGGGAGCTTCAGTTGGGGAAGTGCCTCCATGAGACCCAGCTGTGGGGCATTTTTTCAATTAGTGATCAAGGGAGTAGGGCCCCTTGTGGGTGATGCCATCCCTGGGCTGGAAGTCTTGAGTTCTATAAGAGAGCAGGCTGAGCAAGCCAGGAGAAGCAAGCCAGCAAGGAACATCTCTCCAAGGTCTCTGCATCAGCTCCTGCTCCCTGACCTGCTTGAGTTCCAGTCCTGACTTCCTCTGGTGATCAACAGCCATGTGGAAGTAAGCTGAATAAACCCTTTCCTCCCCAACTTGCTTCATGGTCATGATGTTTGTGCAGGAATAAAAACCCTGACTAAGACAAATTGGTACCAGCATACTGGGGTATTCCGGTGACAACCTGACCATATTTTGGGGAGGACTGTAGAAGTACTTTGGAACTTTGAGCTAAAAGAGCCACTGGCTGTTAAGAACTCTATGGGATGTTCTGTGAGAACGTGGACAGTGCAGAAAATGGAGGCCTGGCTTGTGAAATTTCAGAGGGAAGATTAAAGACTCTTATCAGGGCCATACTCTTTTGATTGTGAAGATTCTGTGGTTCTGGTTAGCTGGGGCTGAAGTATCAGCTGTGATTAACAAGATACCAGAACTACTAAAGAGAGAACTTTGCATTACTGGGACTATTGATGCTGGTTAACTGGAGCTAAGAAATTAGTGGTGATTAAGAAGAGACCAGCATCATTGAGGTGACATCTTCTGGGAAGTGTTTTCTGAGAGCACAAAGAGGCTGTGTTACAGAGATAGCCAAGGTTGTACCTTGTGCTGCAGCAGGACTTAGTAATGTGTAAGAGTCACCAAGATGGTACTGGTTTGACCTCACAAAGGGGTCATGAAGAGAGAGCAGCTGAGGCTCAACACAGTGAAAGGCCGTGAAAGGCCATGGAAGGCCATTGGTGAAGGTGCAGCCTCAGTTTGCAATTGATGGCCCAGGACTGAAGGTATCATGCAAAGGAGTTGAGGCTTGGCACCGTGAAGACAGTCTGTGAGAGGCTATTGGTAAAGCCTAGTTACAACATTGTTTTGGGAATGCCAGTACCATGCAATGACCACCAAGGACAGCAGCAGCAGTGGAGTACAGACATCTGGAGCCCAGAAGACAAAATGTGTGCTACAAAGGGCAGAGCTGGAGAGGTGACTCAAGCCCTTGAAGGAGCCCAGAAGATCGTGAGTTGGATCCCAGACATTGGTTTTGCTTTTGATTGTGACTGTGCCCTGATATTTTTCCCTCTTGAAAGAAGAATGTATTTTAGTGGAGCCCAGAGTTAAGAGACCTTAAATTTTAAAAGATATTGGACATTTTAAATTAATTGAACTTTTAATATGTAAAGACTGTGGGACTTTAGATCTTGGGGATGAATAAGAACATAAGGGTTGAGGCTTAATAGTGATGTGTTTGTGTGTCAAGTTGACAAGGGGTCAATTGTACTGGCTGGTTTTGTGTGTCAACTTGACACAGTTATCACAGAGAAGGGAGTTTCAGTTGGGGAAATGACTCCATGAGACCCAGCTGTGGGACATTTTCTCAATTAGTAAATCAAGTGAATAGGGCCCCTTGTGGGTGGTGCCATCTCTGGGCTGGAAGTCTTGGGTTCTATAACAGAGCAGGCTGAGCAAGCCAGGAGAAGCAAGCCAGCAAGGAACATCTCTCCATGGCCTCTGCGTCAGCTCCTGCTTCCTGACCTGCTTGAGTTCCAGTCCTGACTTCCTCTGGTGATCATCAGCCATGTGAAAGTAAACTGAATAAACCCTTTCCTCCCCAACTTGCTGAGGTCATGATGTTTGTGCAGGAATGGAAACCCTGACTAAGACAGATAGCCTCTTTTCTTTTTTTTTTTTTTTTTCTTTTTTTTTTTTCCAGAAACAGTGGTAACTCAATCTCTGGGCACAACTAGAGTCCTAATCTTGTAAGCCACATAAAATCTAAACCCTTCAGATCTGCTATTGAAACCAGGACACACTAGCAGCTATATCTTGTCCTTAGGCTATCTCTATCCAAAAAAAACCTCTCTCCTGCTTCCTCTCATACTCAGTCCAACCTGGAAGTCCCACCTACTTGCCCAGTGATTAATGCCTTTATTCATTAGGGGATGGTTCACAAGGAGTCACCTGAGTACATGACTTATACTTGGTCTCAGCCCCTCCCAGGAGAGTGGAATTAGCATCAAAATATGAGCGACCTCAGGGCCATCCACAACATTTCCCCCTTTCTGTTCTAATAAAAAACCAAAACTTTTCTATCAAATATAAATTGAGCACAACTATTACTATGTTGTAATTTATGAGATACAAGATAGACCTAACACCCAGTCTATCATTTTTGTCAATAAAAATATCATCTATCATCACTGTCATCTATCCTAACTTAAAAGACACATAATTCTACACCTGACTTATGTCCTAGCTTTAGATTGTATGCCATCTGAAAAATTATCCTTTCAAATCTGTTCTCTCAATGTAAATAGCCTGAGTGGGCTATGAGATTATAAGTAGTCATTCAACCCAGTCAGTAATCTGAGAATGACCAACATTATCTGAAGTTATAGGAAGCCTAGCACAGCTTCCAGAACTGAGACAAATTGTAGAGAGAGCTGCCTCCCTATACAGCCCCAGTGAGTCAGGAAGTTGGAGCATCATAATCTGCAGCCTTCTGGCCCAGGATCATCTGACAGACCTTTGAAAAACAAATTACTAAGGACTAGCCTATCCTGTCTCAGCAGAACTTAGCTGCCCTAACCTGTAACTTGTGTCCACTCAAGGAAGGTACAGGTCTGCAGGAGAGATAGGCAATTTTTGCTCAGTGGCCACCCAGCCAAAATGTGTCACTTCACCTGGAGGTATAGATGCTCTGTTGCTTCTTTGAATCCATGAATGGGAAGCTGTTAGAAGTAGATTTGTCTCAACAACAAATGAATAAATAACATTAAATGTGGATTTCTAACGTTTCTGAAAACCAACTATCTAGGCAGAGTAATCTGGACTATTGCCCATTAATTATCCTGAGCTGTTTCTAATGAAAATATCTGAAAACACCCTACCAATAAAATCAGAGCCATGAATTTGCTATGAGGCCCTTAACTCACAGGCTTAAACATCTCAGATCAGTTTACAATGGCATTTATAGAAGGATTGGGTCCAAGCCTTGTACTTACAAAATTTTTGTATCAATAGAAGAAATTTATACCAATGAAACCTTGATTCTGTATCAAAATTAATTCTGTACCAAAATAAGAAATTATGACTTCAACTTAGAAACAATTATAAAGATTTCTACCAAATGAGATTATGGCTATACAATCAATTCTAGCTATTCCTCCCTGTTCCAATTATGACCATTTCTACATTCTCCAGAAAGACAACCTTAGAATAACCACTGCCAACCCCAAAGCCCAGGGAACTGGGACAACAACTCTTCATAACTTCTTCAAGCTGAGCATAGACGTTGAGATATCTTTGAGGGGGAGAGGGTAGGGAAAATGAGGGAGTTGGTTGGCCTTAAGAAGGCCACACCAACAACATTTTAGTCTCTGATGTCTGTATCCTGACTGGATCTGGCTGAAAGTCAGAAGTTCAAGCAGGTCAGTTCAGCATGTCTGACGATGAGACTCACCAAGGCTGTATATTCTGTAATATATAAAATTTTAGTATCACTGCCAGGCGGTGGTAGCACATGTCTTTAATCCCAGCACTTGGGAGAACAGAGGCACCTGATTTCTGAGTTCAAGGCCAGCCTGGTCTATAGAGTGAGTTTCAGGATAGCCAGGGCTACACAGAAAAACCCTATCTCAAAAAAACAAAACAAAACAAAACAAAAAAACAAAAAACAAAAAAATTTAGTACACTGAGATAACTTTTTTGTTTGCTTCTCTGGAATCTAGTTCTCTGGTGGTCTCCCTCTATCAAATCTGATCCGTATTACTCTGGAAGGTGTATAGACACTAATCACCTTTTCTAAAAACACAACGGTAAATAAAGCCTTTCTCCCAAATCAGCACATCCTTAAGCAAGTAACCAGAAAAACCTTTATATTCCTCTCTCCCAGAGGAATAATATACAAAAGTGGTTACAAAGCTCAAAATCACACCCATATTAAAAATTAAAACAATCCAAAACAAATGAAGTAAACTAAAATACTGTATGTGCCTATTCTGAGGCTTTTTCTATTTTGCCATGTAGGATAATAACCCAAAATTCCTGTGGAGTCCATGTTAGACAGAATTTGAGTATTCTGTAAGGCATATTAGAGAAATATATCTTTATTCCATCTTTAAAACAACGGATTCACACTTCTATCTATACTTGCTTATAAGCAGGCAGTTAGTCAAAGCAGGATTTAAACCCAGAATTCCCCTAGAGCCCACATTAGACAGAATTTGAGTACCCTGTAAGACGTATTAGAGCAATATATCTTTATATCATCTTTAAAGGAATTAATTTAAACTTTCACTAATATCTGCCTATAGAAAGCAGGTAACCTCTCTGCCTAGAGAAGTCATCTAGTTATACCACCCATCTGGCTCTCTGCCTGGAGCCACAGACATTATTAATACCTGTTCACTGCCCTCTCTACTTGAAGTCAGTGACTAATTTTCCCTATCCTAGTTCCAAACCGCAAGCAAAATTCCCCACATGATTCAGACAAAATCTGTATATAAATCTATCCTAAAAGCAAATAATCCCAATTTTATAAATTCACAGTTCAATCAATCTCTGCCCCGAGAAGTAGACAACTTCCATTCTCCAGCTCTCTGACTCAGAGCAGCCTACACTCCCCACAGCACAGGACCTCGGAGCCTGTGAGCAGTTTCTTTGTTTCAAGGTTCCCATGCTTGAGTCCACATGCTGTCCCAGCACGACCCAGCTACTCACAAAAAAAAAAAAAAAAAAAAAAAAAAAAAAAGAGCAAAAACAAAAACAAAAACTCTAACTCTCAAGCTAATAATCATAAATTTCTAGTGGATTCTTGCCCAACACATTGGTTCCCCACCTGTTGCTGGAAATATTAAAAAGAGGCACCAATTTCCAGCACTTCACCTAACTACTGTCTGGTGGGCTATGCACTGACAGCAATGTCCAGCCTGTTCTTATCTCATGAAGACTCTCTGACTCAGAGCTCCAAAACCTCTCCAACCAGCTCACTAAGTTCCCACTGCCTGGTTGTTAACACGATGATAACCCCATGCTTCGAATGTCCCGTGGCCTTTGTGGTGCACATCTGACAAACTCACACTTAGCCACCGTAGCTTTCTCTCTTGAACCCAATCAAACCTCTGTGTGAAGAAAAACACCACACAGACTTAGTTTAGAAACAATGGTAACTCAATATCTGGGCGCAACAACTAAAATCCTAATCTTGTAAGCCATATAAAATCTAAATTCTCCTGTGGTGAATCCACCATTGAAACCGGGAGACACTGACAGCTACATCTTGTCCTTATTCGACCCCCCTCTTTTCTATTTTCATAGCCTGTTGCATAATAATTTCTTCCAAGTTCAAACATTTAATCCTTGGAGGAGGCTCATTAAGAGGAAGTTCTAAAGTGAGGCTCATTAAGACTTGGGAGTAAACAACTTCTAAGGTTCAGGAAGTCCCTGAAACCAGAAACACAAGGCATCTCTCCCCTCAAGTTTACACAAGCAAAAAGGGCTGACGAGGATAGAAGACTCTGACCTATTGATCTGCCTGCGAGTCCCACAAGTTCCAGGGGTCCAACTTTTATGCATCACCATCAAACTGGGGTGCACTTTGGTAGTTCAGTAGAATTTGAGTCATCCTATGTTCCTGTAAGTAAGCTAATAAACTCATTGGTTCATCTACACACACACACACACAGAGACAGAGACAGAGACAGAGACAGAGAGAGGCAGAGACAGAGACAGAGAGACAGAAAGAGGAAGAGGAGGAAAAGGAAGAGAGGAGGAGGAGGACGAAGAGGAAAGGGGAGAGAAAGGGAGAGAGGGAGAGAGAAAGGAGATGTAGTCAAAGACAAAGACAGAGGGGAGGGGTTCTGTAAGAGTATTTCTCCTCTTCTAAGCCTCCTTCACCAAATACAAAAATTCTTATTCACTAAATTATAAGCAAAATAAGAATATAGACATAACTTTTACTGGCTAAAAAGAATAAAAAATTATTTTACTTCTGAAATTATTTTACTCTTTTGTTTTTTATTGTTTGTTTTGTTTTTTGACAATGGTTCACTATGTAGTCCTGGCTGGCATGGATTTGCTGTGTAGACCAGGCTCGCCTTGAACTCTCAGAGACATGCCCACTTCTCCTTTAGTGTTGGGATAAAAGGTGTGTTCCATCTATGCCTGCCTTTATCCTAAAGTAAATTTTGCTTTACCTTCTCAGATTAGTAACTGAAGACTATAGACTAATGATTGAATTCATATTAACTGAGTAAAAGTCATATAAATACTACTGACAGGGTGGCATTTTCAGCAACATGTCTCCCATAGTCTCAGACATTTAAATACTTGGTTTTCAGTTGATGGCACTGTTTGGGGAAGCTTAGGAGGTAGGGCCTACTTGGAGAAAATATGAATTTAGAATCAGCCTTTGAGAGTTTAAAGACTCACATCATTGCTAGCTCAGTCTCTCTGCTTCCTGGTTGTAGTTCAAAAATATAAATTCTTAGCTTCTAGCTACAGCCACCATGCCCCCTGTCTACCAGCCTGACTCTAAGCCCTTGGAATCACAAGCCAAGATAAACTCTTTCTTCTATAAGCTGTCTAGGTCAGGGTGCTTTATCACAACATCGTAAACAAACTAAGAAATGCCCTGTCAACTTGACATGAAACCAGACTCCCCTGGGAAGAAGGCAAGTGGAGTGGAAAAGTTACCTCTACCACACTGGCCTGCAGGATGTCTGCTGAGTATTTTTTTGATTGAGGTTCCTTCTTCCATAATACTGGCTTGTGTCAGATGGACAAGGGAAAACGATCAGCAAGATAGGGGTATTTTCATTTAAACAGAGATTTCACAGAAGGGAAATTAAGAGTCTGAAGAAGTAATGAGACATCAAGACTTATGTCATTTTAACAAAGAATAAGAAATTTTGGAGCAGTGGACAAAGGAAAGGTGAATGGGGCTTTCAAGAATTGACATCAGAGCACAGTGACTAGGAAATACCCAAAGACAACAGTTGTTATTTCCAGTAATATCTATTTGTGCAGACTTATTTGAGTGTGATTCTCCAGTCTTTCCTCATCTGGGTACAGGAAAGGGGGGGCAGATTTAAGTCTCTTCTGCTAGGCAGATGGCAGAACAGCAGAAAATTAGTCTTCATCTGCTGTTTCTCCCTTGCCTTTACCTTGAAATAACCAACAATGACAACATGGTGCATACATTTTGAATGTTGAACCACGATATCCTTCAAAAGCATTAGTTGTTCATTTTACTATTTTGGACATTTTAGTGCTGCTTTAAGGGATATAGTCATGAATAACTAGCACGGGAGAGATAAGGTCTTTTTATTGTTTAGCAACAGCTGGAGAAAAGTGTAATAAAAACCAAGGAGAAGGTAGGCAATGATGATCGTTCTCACCAAACAATAACTAGAATTTTGCTTTAATGAAGCATTGCATCTAGAGGGCCTGTTTCTGTTTTCCTTATCTTTTTGCAAGCTAAAAAAAATGAGGCTTTTTTTTTTTCAGAATCTTTGTAACAGTTAATTCTTCAATGCAACTCCATAAATTGAAGTCAAAACAATTCAAGCAGAGCTTGAGGATTTTTCAAATTGTTCTAGTCTAATTGGTTGATCAGAGGTTCCTGGAACAGCTAAGCCACCAAGTTACTGGGATTGTTTGTTGTTAACGCACTGAGAAGGAAGCCAGGTCTCATGTATGCTAAGAACACACTTTACCCCTGCCCAACATCTACAAGTTGGAGTAACTTTTTGTTAGTCTCAAACACTAAAGACCACTTTCTATTGATAGTTGATCTCTTGTTTAATCTACTAGCAAAGAAACATCAGGATTCCTTGGGCCTTAGATATTCATTAAATTTGATACTATAGAATAGGTTTTTATTAAATGTTGTAAAAATCCATTGATGAATCAATTCCCAGGTTTTCTATTACTTTGACAAAATAAGGGAGTTAATCATTATACTGCCCAGCGTGGTTTCCAATCTGCATCTATTTTGGTCAGACCTCAGAGTAGCTAAGATTGCAAACATTCTCCAGTGTGCCCAGTTAAATAGAGTGCCACAATTAACTAGATGGGATTTAACTCAAAACAGTGTTTGTTTGTTTGTTTGTTTTTGTTTCTCCAGACAGGGTTTCTCTGTGTAGCTCTGGCTGTCCTGGAACTCACTCTGTAGACCAGGCTGGCCTCGAACTCAGAAATCCACCTGCCTCTGCCTCCCAAGTGCTGGGATTAAATGCCTGTGCCACCACTGCCTGGCAACTCAAAACATTTTTAAAGGACAGATTATGAGGGCCATAAGAGAGGTGGCTTCAATCAAAAATGAATGAGGTGGGGAGGCTAACTCAGAAGGACAGTGACAAAAGATCTTGATGGACCTTGTTTGACTGTCAGGTAAATGCTTTTGCCATAAAAAAAAAAAAAAAAAAAAAAAAAAACCTGTTACTTCTAAGGAGGATACATACCCTGCAGGTATGTGAAAAGTTCTAGGGATCATTGCCTAATCTCAGGAAATGCCTGGCCACAGCAGCTAAGCCCCTAGAGTGGGTGAATCTCCAATCCACATATGTCCCAGCAATGAAAACACAACTCAATATGAATACAAGCTGTGCGCCTAGATTGGGCAGATCTATCACTCCACTACCATCCTCCCCATCTATGAGACCCCTTAGAACTCGTGGTTTCTCGAGGCCACATACTTCTTCTCCGCTTTCCTTCCACCTTCTCTGTCGCCCACCCCTCCTTTTCTCCCCAAACCTTCAGTTCCACGTTCCCCTCTTTCTCCACCCAGTCACAGGTTCTAGCCTTTATTTAATAAATTAAGGTGGGAAGGTTTACAGGAAATCACCTGAGTGCTGACTCATTCCTTGTTTCTAGCCCCTCACAGGAGAATAGAATTAACATCAAATATAATTAACCCCGGGCTATCCAGCAACACTTCCCCTTTCCTGTCCAATTAAAAGACTATTTTGTCTCAGATATAATTGAACACAACTACTACTATTTTGTAATTTATAAAGTACGAGAGACCTAACACTCAGTCCATCATCTTTGTTAATTCAATAGAACCTCTGCCAACTATCCTTATTTAAACAACCGCACCAGGCTATGGCCTGCCTTTAGATTGAATGCCATCTGAAAACCATCCTCTCAATCTGTTCCTCTCAAAGTCAAAAGCCTGGGTTGGAAACACAAAAATCCTTTAAATAATTACTGGAAAACACAAACAAAAGGTGAAGGAACTGAACAAATCCATCCAGGATTTAAAAATGGAAAGAGAGATAACCGCCATGGCCAGCTATCCAGCCGGACAGAGTTGCCCAGGAGCTGCAGGACCACCCCCAGGGGGCTATTATCCTGGCCCTCCCCATGGTGGGGGCCAATATGGCAGTGGACTCCCCCCTGGTGGTGGTTACGGAGCTCCTGCCCCTGGAGGACCCTATGGATACCCCAGTGCTGGAGGAATCCCCTCTGGAACTCCAAGCAGACCATATGGCGGTGTACCTCCAGGGGCTCCCTACGGTTCCCAGCAGCCTGGACCTTATGGGCAGGGTGGGGTCCCCCCCAATGTGGATCCTGAGGCCTACTCCTGGTTCCAGTCAGTGGATGCCGATCACAGTGGCTATATCTCCCTCAGGGAGCTGAAGCAGGCCTTAGTGAACTCCAACTGGTCTTCATTCAATGACGAGACGTGCCTCATGATGATAAACATGTTTGACAAGACCAAGTCTGGCCGAATTGATGTCGTTGGCTTCTCAGCCTTATGGAAATTCCTCCAGCAGTGGAGGAACCTCTTTCAGCAGTATGACCGGGACCGCTCGGGCTCCATTAGCCCCACAGAGCTGCAACAAGCGCTGTCCCAGATGGGCTACAACCTGAGCCCTCAGTTCACACAGCTCCTGGTTTCTCGGTACTGCCCGCGATCTGCCACTCCCGCCATGCAACTTGACTGCTTCATCAAGGTGTGTACCCAGCTGCAGGTGTTGACCGAGGCCTTCCGGGAGAAGGACACCGCCGTAAAGGACAACATCCTACTCAGCTTTGAGGACTTTGTCACCATGACGGCTTCAAGGATGCTATGACCCAGACTCTCTAAAGGGAGTGGAGCATGCCAGGGGATGTGGGCCTCTCCTTTCTTTCTCTCCTAGCAAAATGTGTTTCCTAGCCTGAGCTAGGAAGGGACAGAGCTTGACTATCCTGGGCTGTGGAGTGGCACAGCCTTGGAGTAGGGGCCCTAGAGTAGCAATGGAGTTAATGTCTGGCCAGCTGTCCTGGCCTCCGGCTTTTCCCCTCTGCTCCCTGACGCTAGTGCTAAGTGCTCATTGGCTGGTCATCCTCACGGAGACCACCAGGTCAGACGAGCCCAGTTTCTGCACAGTGGAATCAGACTGAGCGTGGGGGAGATTTGCTGGGGTTCCTCAGCTCCCTCAATCCTTGTACATTAACATTAATTTTCCTGAGGCTTTGGCTACATAAGAAGCTTGGACATTCTGCCACCTCAGCCGTATTTGATGAGGCCCAGGACCTTCAAAACTCAGACCCCTTACTGGCCTGCCACGTTCCACTCAGCTTCCCTCCCCAGGGATATTGTCACATCCTACTGCCAATATTGTCTGTAATTTGCTTTTTTTTTTTTTTTCCCATTTGGGGCCAAAAGTCCAGGAAACTGTAAGCGTCAATAAAAGAAAGACTCTGCAAATAAAAAAAAAAAAAAAAGTGGAAAGAGAAATAATGAAGAAATTACAAAGGAAGACACCACTGGAGATAGAAAACCTAGAAAAGAGATCAGGAGTCATGTACACAAGCAGCACCAACAGAATACAAGAGATAGAAGAGAGAATCTCAGGGGCAGAAGATTCCATAGAAAACATTGACACAACAGTCAAAGAAAATGCAAAAAGCAAAAAGCTCCTAACCCAAAACATCCAGGAAATCCAGGACACATTGAGAAGACCAAAGCTAAGGACAATAGGTATAGAAGAGAGTAAAGATTCCCAAATTAAAGGGCCACTAAATATCTTCAACAAAATTATAGAAGAAAACTTCTCTAACCTAAAGAAATAGATATCCATAAACATACCAGAAGCTTACAGAACTCCAAATAGATTGGACCAGAAAAGAAATTCCTCCCATCACATAATAATCAAAACACCAAATGCACTAAAGAAAGAATGTTAAAAACAATGAGCAAAAATTTCAAATAACATATAAAAGCAGACCTATTAGAATTACACCAAACTTCTCGCCAGAGACTAGGAAAGTCAGAAGATCCTAGGCAGATGTTATACACACCCTAAGTGTCTTAGTCAGGGTTCTCTAGAGTCACAGAACTTATGGTAGTCTCTATGTAGTAAAGGAATTTATTGATGACTTACAGTCTGTAGTCCAACTCCCAACAAAGGTCAGCAGCAGCTGTGAATGGAAGTCCAAGGATCTAGCAGTTGCTCAGTCCCACAAGGCAAGCAGGAGAAGCAGAGCAAGCCTTCCTTCTTCCAATGTCCTTATATAGGTCTCCAGCAAAAGGTGTGGCCCAGATTAAAGGTGTGTGCCACCACACCTTTAATCCCAGATGACCTTGAACTCATAGATCTTCCTATCTTAATCTTCTAGGATTCATAGCCACTATGCCTCAAGATCTCCATGCCAAGGTTCAGGTTGGAAACTTGTATCTCTCAGCCTCCAGATTAGGGCCACAGGTGAGCCTTCTAATTCTGGATTGTAGTTCATTTCAGATATAGTCAAGTTAACAACCAGGAATAGCCACTACAATTCACCCCTTGTCAACTTGACACAAATAATATCTCATGTCCACATGAAACAATAACAAAAGCATGAATACGCCTAACATAATATAACTATTCCTCATACAATCGCAAATGCATTTGTAAATTTACAATGGGGCAATGTCCCTTGGGAACATTCTTTTAGTGTCTCAACTTAAATAACAATTGATGTTAAAGAAATTGGAAGAAAGAAAAAGGTATTCTTAACAAAATAAGACAGAAACATTCGTATTACTTTATAATCCTCGTTTCTGCAACTGATTACATGGCCTTAGCTGGTATTTATAACTACCTTCCTCTACTACCCATTCTGTATTTCCTTCCCCCTCAGCAAGTACCTCAGCAGGTCTTGGCTCTTTTCCTGGAGGATTGACCCATACCTTCATTCCTGATGGGTCTGCATCCTTTGTCACACTGCTTGGATAGGCTGTTGTAATTTCCCATTGACCTTAATCACAGGACATGGAAGTTCTAAGAGACACCCTAAGGGATCTTCTGCACTCCAGACATAATCCTGCTTACCTTCATTGTGAAGAGGCAATCCGATTTCTCCATGGTAATCTGGATCTATCACTCCTCCTAATACTGTTATTCCTTTCTTAGCCTGTTGGTTTAAGGGCATTAGAAGCCCAAAATGACCAGGGGGAAGTCTGAGCTTCCAGTTCAATGGAATGTTTGTTGTAGCTCCTGGTAGGAGAATTTCACCCTCTGGAACCAAAACTTCTAGGCCAGCAGAACCTAGAGTTGTGGGGACAGGAAGCAAAAATTTTCCTAGAGGGTCATTAGGAGTGATAGTGAGTGGAACTATTCCCTTTTCCACCTCTAGATTCCTGGACCCATGGATCCTGGCTATGGGGGAAACTGTACCATATATTGGACGCTGATTCAAAGCATATACTGCCTTCTGAAGAACTCTGCCCCAGCCCTCCATGCTGTTGCTACCTAATTGGCGCTGTAGCTGTGTCTTCAAAAGGCCATTCCATCTTTCTATCAGACCTGCAGCTTCAGGATGATGGGGAACATGGTAAGACCAATGGATTCCATGATCATGGGCCCACTGTCGCACTTCTCTGGCTGTGAAGTGAGTTCCTTGGTCAGAGGCAATACTGTGTGGAATACCATGATGATAGATAAGGCATTCAGTGAGTCCACAGATGATGGTTTTGGCAGAAGCATTTCGTGCAGGAAAGGTAAATCCATAACCAGAATAAGTGTCTACTCCAGTAAGAACAAAATGTTGTCCTTTCCATGGAGGAAGTGGTCCAATGTAGTCAACCTGCCACCAGGTTGCTGGCTGGTCACCTCGAGGAATGGTGCCATATCTGGGGCTCAGAGTTGGTTTCTGTTGTTGGCAGATCTCGCATTCAGCAGCAGCTGTAGCCAGGTCAGCCTTGGTAAGTGGAAGTCCATGTTGTTGAGCCCAAGCATAACCCCCATCTCAGTCGCCATGATCACTTTGTTCATGTGCCCATTGAGCAATGACAGGGATGGCTGGGAAAAGAGGCTGACTGTCCACTGAATGGGTCATCTTATCCACTTGATTACTGAACTCCTCCTCAGATGAAGTCACCTTTTGGTGAGCATTTACATAGGACACAAATATCTTCACATCCTCTGCCCATTTGAAGAGATCTATCCACATACTTCTTCCCCAGATGTCTTTCTCACCAATTTTCCAATCGTGATCTTTCCAGGTCCCTGACCATCCAGCCAATCCATTGGCTACAGCCCACGATTCAGTGAACAATCGTATATCTGGCCATTTCCTCTTCCAAACAAATTGTAATACCATGTGTACTGCCTGAAGTTCTGCCCACCGTGAAGATTTTCCTTCATCTGTATCTTTCAGGGTTGTTCTGGAAAGGGGTTGTAATGCTGCAGCTGTCCACTTCTGGGTGGTGCCTGCTTAACATGCAGAGCTATCAGTAAACCAGTCTTCTTCTTCAGTCAGACGATCATAGGGAACACCCCATGAAGCTATAGGCGCATGCTTGGCAGCAGATGGCATTGTAACAGGAGTGGAAACCATAGGCATTTGAGCAACTTCTTCATGTAACTTGCTTGTGCTCTCAGGACCTGCTCTGGCCTGATCACGTATATACCACTTCCATTTGATAATTGACTATTGCTGTGCACGTCCTACTTTATGACTTGAAGGGTCTGATAGCACCCAGCTCATGATGGGTAGTTCAGGTCCCATAGTAACTTGGTGTCCTATTGTCAAATGTTCAGTTTCCACAAAGGCCCAATAGCAGGCCAAGAACTGTTTTTCAAAGGGAGAATAGATGTCTGCAGATGATGGTAGAGCTTTGCTCCAAAATCCTAAGGGTCTCTTCTGTGATTCACCTACAGGGGCCTGCCAGAGTCTCCAAACAGCATCTCTATCTGCCACAGACACCTCAAGTACCATCGGGTCTGCTCGATCATATGGTCCAAGTGGTAGAGCAGCCTGGACCTGTTGAAGAGCCTTCTCCTGTTCCAGGCCCCACATAAAGCTAGCAGCTTTCAGAGTCACTTGGTAAATGGGCCTGAGTAGCACACCCAAGTGAGGAATGTGCTGTCTCCAGAATCCAAATAGGCCCACTAAACGTTGTGCTACTCTCTTGGTGGTGGGAGGGGTCAGGTGCAATAACTTATCTTTCACCTTAGAAGGAATATCTCTGCATGCCCCACACCACTGGACTCCTAAAAATTTCACTGAGGTAGATAGTCCTTGATCTACCTTAATCAAGATCTCTTCTAACAGTTATGACACAAGGCAGGAGAGTTAATATATCCTTGAGGCAAAACTGTAAAGGTATACTGCTGACCTTGCCAACTGAAAGCAAATTGCTTCTGGTGGTCCTTATGGACAGGCACTAAGAAGAAGGCATTTGCCAGATCAATGGCTACATACCAGGTACCAGGAGATGGGTTAATTAGTTCAAATAAAGAAACTACATCTGGTACAGCAGCTGCAATTGGAGTTACTACCTGATTTAGTTTTCAATAATCAACTGTCATTCTCCATGATCCATCTGTCTTCTGCACTGGCCAGATAGGAGAGTTAAAGGGAGATGTGGTGGGAACTACCACCCCTGCATCTTTCAAGTCCTTGATAGTGGCAGTAATTTCTGCAATTCCTCCAGGAATACGATACTGTTTTTGATTCATTATTTTCTTTGGCAGAGGCAACTCTAAAGGCTTCCATTTAGCCTTTCCAACCATAATAGCCTTCACCCCACAGGTCAGGGAACCAATGTGAGAATTCTGCCAATTTCTGAGTATCTCTATCCCAATTATACATTCTGGAACTGGAGAAATGACCACAGGATGTGTTCGGGGACCTACTGGACCTACTGTGAGTTGGACATCAGTCAAAACTCCATTAATCACCTGTCCTCCATAAGTCCCGACTTTAACTGGAGGGCCACAATGTTTCTTAGGATCTCCTGGGATTAGTGTCAATTCAGAACCAGTATCTAATAGACCCCGGAAAGTCTGATTATTTCCTTTCCCCCAGTGTACAGTTACTCTTGTAAAAGGCCGTAGGTCCCTCTAAGGAAGAACTAGAGAAAGGCTAATAGCAAAACTTTTAGGTATCTTATCAAGATCCTCCCTCAGAGGAACCTGGCCACCCCTTCATTCAAGGGGTTCTGGATCTGCAAACTGGCTCAAGTCTGGAAATTGATTCACTGACCGAGACTGCCTTTTGCCACGATCCAATGTAGCCCTTCTTTCCTTTGTTTGAGAATTTTTCTGCTTATATAGGTCAAACAGATATGCAGTGGGCTTCCTATCTATTTCATGCCTGGAAACACCATGATTGATTAGCCAGGACCAAAGGTCCAAATGAGTCATGCCATTATAAATTTCACCTCTCCTCTGCTGACCATTACGGGTTATATCATTATAAACATTGTTTTGTCTCTGTTGCCCATTATAATAACCACGATCACTTGTCTCTGGTGATTCAATGCTGCCACCTGGCCCTTGTTACCTCGAGGCCCAATTAAACCCATTGAATTTAATTCATCTAATTGAGCAGCAGCATCTCCAACCCTAAGGTCTGGCACAAGGAAAAGGGCAAGAATAAAACTCTTCAATGTGCTGGAGCCCCTCTCACCAGTTTGCATCTTATAGGACTGGTAAAGGGCATATCTTCTGGACCTTCCCATTGTGAAGGATTAGGTTTTACACAAGTATCCACTCTAGCATTGCAATTTCCCTAAGCCTTAAAATCCCTTCATCAACACCAAGCCAAGGGATATCAGGTATCTCTAATTCCTTTTCAGTAGGCCATCTTTTGATAAATGCTTCAGCCAACCATTCAAACAAACTTCTGACACCTTTTTTAACCGTGTGAGCTTCCATATTAAACCTAGAATCTCCACTCAGAGGGCCCATGTCAATAAATTCAGCCTGCTCTAGTTTTATGTTCCTTCCACCATTATCCCACACCCTTAAAATCCATTCCCACACATATTCTCCAGACTTCTGCTTGAATGAATTAGCAAACTCATTAAGCTCCTTAGTAGTGTAGCGAATTTCCTCATGGACTGAGGACTTGAATTTTTGCTGTAATTCAGCCAACCTTATAATGAGAGCTTCAGTTTGATTTTCTGCAACTTGAGCCCTATGGCTGCTGGAGAAAATATTCTCTTCAAGGACACACTTAGCAACTTTTAGATTGTTTACTTGTGTCTGGAGCCTTTCAATTTTATCACACAACTCCTTATTTTCCTTCATCGTTTTTTCTCAAAACTCCTTATTTTCCTTCATCATTTTTTCTCAAGATGCTAAGAGCAACCAACCAACAAAATCACTTTCCAATTTCTTCCCCATCTTATTGAAAGCTTTGTACACCAAATCCCCTAATTCATCAAGATAATCAAGGGCATTTTTTTTTTTATTTTTTTTTTGAGACAAGGTTTCTCTGTATAGCCCTTGACTGTCCTGGAACTCACTTTGTAGACCAGGCTGGCCTCAACTCAGAAATCCACCTGCCTCTGCCACCCAACTGCTGGGATTAAAGGCGTGTGCCACCACTGCTCGGCAGGCATTAGCTTCTTTAAGCTTGAAATATAGTTGTCACCATGAGTCTTCAGTATTCTCTGAGCTCCCAGGAGGGAGAGAATTTGGCGAGGTTTCAGTAGTTGAAGGAGTTGATGGATTCTCAAACCATCTCCAGATTTTTAAAAGGTTCATCCTTATACTTCTGCTCCTCTAGAGTCACTTCTGGTACTAATTTTGTATTAGTCAGGGTTCTCTAGAGTCACAGAACTTATGGTAGTCTCTATGTAGTAAAGGAATTTATTGATGACTTACAGTCTGTAGTCCAACTCCCAACAAAGGTCAGCAGCAGCTGTGAATGGAAGTCCAAGGATCTAGCAGTTGCTCAGTCCCACAAGGCAAGCAGGAGAAGCAAAACAAGCCTTGCTTCTTCCAATGTCCTTATATAGGTCTCCAGCAAAAGGTGTGGCCCAATTAAAGGTGTGTGCCACCACACCTTTAATCCCAGATGACCTTGAACTCATAGATCTTCATATCTTAATCTTCTGGGATTCATAGCCACTATACCTCAAGATCTCCATGCCAAGGTTCAGGTTGGAAACTTGTATCTCTCAGCCTCCAGATTAGGGCCACAGGTGAGCCTTCTAATTCTGGATTGTAGTTCATTTCAGATATAGTCAAGTTGATAACCAGGAATAGCCACTACACTAAGAGAATACAAATGCCAGCCCAGGCTACTATACCCAGCAAAATTCTCAATAACCATAGATGGAGAAATCAAGATATTCCATAACAAAACCAAATTTACACAATATCTCTCCACAAATCCAGCCCTTCAAAGGATAATAAATGGAGAACTCCAACACAAGGAGGCAAACTACACCCTAGAAAATGCAAGAAAATAATCTTCTTTCAACAAACTAAAAAGAAGATAATCACACAAACATAATTCTACCTCTAACAACAAAAATACCAAGAAGCAACAATCTTTTTTCCTTAATATCTCTTAATATTAATGGACTCAATTCCCCAATAAAAAGACACAGACTAATAGACTGGATACATATACGGGACCCAACATCTTGCTACATACAGGAAACCCACCTCAGTAACAAAGACAGACACTACCTCAGAGTACAAGGCTGGAAAACAATTTTCCAAGCAAATGGTCACAAGAAACAAGCTGGAGTAGCCATTCTAATATGGTGGCAAGGATGTGGAGAAAGAGGAACACATCCATTGCTGATGGGATTGCAAACTGATACAATCACTCTGGAAATCAGTTTAGCTGTTCCTCAGAAAATTGGACATGGTACTACACGAAGACTCAGATATACCACTCCTGGGTATATACCCAGAAGATGCTCCAACACGTAATAAGGACACATGTTCCACTATGTTCATAGCAGCCTTATTTACAATAGCCAGAAGCTGGAAAGAACCCAGATGTCCCTCAACAGAGGAATGGATACAGAAAATGTGGTACATCTACACAATGGAGTACTACTCAGCTATTAAAAACAATGAATTCATGAAATTCTTAGGCAAATGGATGGGACTAGAAAATATCATCCCAAGTGAGGTAACCCAATCACAAAAGAACACACATGGTATGCACTCACTGATAAGTGGATATTAGCCCAGAAGCTTGGGATATCCAAGATACAATTCACAAACCACATCAAACTCAAGAAGAAGGAAGACCAAAGTGTGTATACTTTGATACTTCTTAGAAGGGAAAACTAAATCCCCATGGAAGGAGTTACAGAGACAAAGTGTGGAGCAGAGACTGAAAGAAGGACAATCCAGAGACTGTCCCACCTAGGAATCCTTCCCATATACAATCACCAAACCCAGACACTATTGTGGATGCCAGCAAGTGCTTGCTGACAGGAAAGCCTGATATAGCTGTCTCCTGAGGGGGCTCTACCAATGCTTGACAAATACAGAGGCGGATGCTCAAAGCCAATCATTGAACTGAGCACAGGGTCCCCAACAAAGGCGCTAGAGAAAGGACCC
>JADRCD010237503.1:0-39692 GCA_019843815.1 Montemys delectorum | reverse complement strand
ACCTAGGAATCCTTCCCATATACAATCACCAAACCCAGACACTATTGTGGATGCCAGCAAGTGCTTGCTGACAGGAAAGCCTGATATAGCTGTCTCCTGAGGGGGCTCTACCAATGCTTGACAAATACAGAGGCGGATGCTCAAAGCCAATCATTGAACTGAGCACAGGGTCCCCAACAAAGGCGCTAGAGAAAGGACCCAAGAAGCTGAAGGGGTTTGTAGCCCCATAGGAGGAACAACAATATGAGCTAACCAGTACCCCCCCCAGAGCTCTCAGGGACTAATCCACCAACCAAAGAGTAAGCATGGTGGGACTCATGGCTCCAAGTGCACATGTAGCAGAGGATGGCCTAGTCAGTCATCAATGGGAGGAGATCCCTTGGTTCTGTGAAGACTTTATACCCAGTGTTGGTGAATGCCAGGGCCAGGAAGCAGGAGTTGGTAGGTTGGTGAGCAGGGAGAGGGGAATAGGGGGCTTTTGGAGAAACCAGGAAAGGGGATAACATTTGAAATGTAAATAAAGAAAATATCTAATAAAAAAGTGGTTTTTTCAAGCTAAAAAAAAAAAAAAAAGAAGGCCACACCCACGATTTTATTAGTCCCTGATGTCTGTGTCATAACTAGATCCAGATGAAAAACCAAGACATCAAAAGTTCGGGCAGGTCAGTTCAGCATGTCTGACAATGAAATTCACCAAGGCTGTATATTCTATAATATATAAATCTCAAAATTTTAGTATCATCAAAATAACCTCTTTGTTTGATTCTCTGGAATCTAGTTCTTCAGGGGGTTTCTGTCTATCAAATCTGACCCATAGAACTCTGGAAGATATAAATAACCTTAATCATCTTTTCTAAAAACACAGACAAAACTTTTTCCCCAAATCAGCAAATCCTTCAGCCAGTAACCAAGAAAACCTGTAGCTTGCCCTCTGTCCCAGAGGAACAGTAGACAACCACAACACTCAAAATCACACACATTTTAGCCTACTTAGGCCTTTCTAATTTATCATGTCAGAATATTAACCCAAAATTCCCGTGGAGTCTACGTTAGAGAATACGAATCTCCTGCAGACTTTATTATACCATCTTTAAAACAATTGATTCATACTTCTATCTATACCTGCTTATAAGAGGCAGCTTGTCAAACTAGGATTTATTTCCAAAATTCCCGTGGAGCCCACGTTAGACAGAATATGAGTATCCTGTAAGACTTATTAGAGCAATAAATTTATCTTTATACTATCTTTAACTATTAATTCAAACTTCTACTAATGTCTGACTATAGGAAGTAGATAGTTTTTAATTGTTAAGCTCTCTGCCTAGAGCAGCCATCCTGTTATACCATCTATCTGTTGTGCTCTCTACCTGGAGCCACAGACTTCTATTAATTAATACCTGATCATAGCAGAAGATTATCACTGCTCTCTCTCTCTACTTGGAATCAATGACTAATATTCCCTATCTAGTTCTTAACCACAGGTGAAATTTCCCATCTTTCAATATCAAAAAGTTATATTTCTCTCTTTGTATCAATGAATTACCTGTTCTGGAGCCCTTTTGTACCTTTGTCTCCCAATTCTTTATTTACAAAGAGGAGCTGAGTGTAGAAAGATACGTGTTGGGGCTGGTGAGATGGCTCAGCGGGTAAGAGCACTGACTGCTCTTCCGAAGGTCCTGAGTTCAAATCCCAGCAACCGCATGGTGGCTCACAACCACCTGTACTGAGATCTGACACCCTCATCTGGTGCATCTGAAGACAGCTACAGTGTAGTTATGTATAATAATAAATAAATCTTAAAGAAAAAAAAAAGAAAAAGAAAGACATGGATTGTCTTTCGGTGTTTGGGGGTTGGGGAGGTAGGATAGGGAGGGAAGGATGTGGGGAAGTGAACACAGAAAGGCTCTCTTGGGTGTAGATGCCTCTCTGCCATTCTCTGTAGGCCCCTCAAGCCTAGTCAGCTTAGAATTCACAATGCTGCAGCTTATATCGCTGCCCAGGACCCATTCAGGAGTTGGGGGGCAGTCAATTTTTATCTCCGGTTAGTTGAGTACAAATCAATACATTGGGCATCAATTTGTTGCGGTAAAGCTCCAACCCAAATATGCCCCAGCAATGAAAACACAACTCAATTAATATGAACACATGCTGTGTGCCTAGATTGACCAGACCTACCACTACAATTATAACTTGCGGTTTCTCCAGGCCACATGCTTCTGCTCTGCTTTCCTTCCTCCTCCTCCTCCTCCCCTCCCCCTCCCCCTTCTCCCCTTTCCCCTTCCCCTCCCCCCTTCTCCTCCCTTCTCCCTCCAACTCCTCCCCCTCTCCCCTTCCCCCCTCTCCTTTTCTCCCAAAACCATTCAGCTCCACCTTCCCCTTTCTCCGCCCAATCAGCGGCTTTAGCCTTTATTTTATAAATTAAGGTGGGAAGGTTTACAGGAAATCACCTGAGTGCTGACTCATTCCTAGTTAGCATCCGCTCAAAGGAGAAATGAATTAACATCAAATGTAATTAGCCCCAGGGCTATCCACAACAGATGGGATTTAACACAAAACATTTTTAAGGGACAGATTATGAGGGCCATAAGAGAGGTGGCTTCGACCAGAAATGAATGAGGTGGGGAGGCTAACTCAGGAGGACAGTGACAAAAGATCTTGATGACCTTATTTGACTGTCAGGTAAATGCTTTTGCCAAAAAAAAAAAAAAAAAAATGTTACTTCTAAGGAGGATACATACCCTGCAGGTATGTGAAAAGTTCTAGGGATCATTGCCTAATCTCAGGAAATGCAAACATGCCTGACCACAGCAGCTAAGCCCCCAGAGAAGAGTGGGGTCAAGCAAGAGTCTGAGCACCTCACAACCGAAATTTTTTCAACTCCCCTGCCCTTACTTCCCACCCCTTTATTTAAATAACATTCCCTGCTTTGCATTCCTGTTTGCATACAGCAATTGTTTTTCTGAGTTAATGTCTCCCTAACAATACCTCGCCAAACCAACTAATAGTAACTTACACTGCTTTCTCATATTCTGCTTCTCGCCTGGATGCCTAAAGCCAAATATCATCAGATCCTGTGAAATTTCTATTACATGGGCTGTTTTCCCAGCCGCTTTACCACTCAGTAACACAGGTTTGAGATTCGTCCAGTCTCTACTCTTCATCCACATACTAAGAATTTGGATTCTTTCCCTTACAACATTTAAAAAAATATTGATTTTTCTCTTCTCATTACTTTCATAAACTCCTTTACTCTCAGGTCCCATTTACTAGCTTGTAAATATGCTCCAATTACAAAAAGTAAAATCAATGAAATTTCTTGGATCTTGGAGTTTGTGTTTTGCTTTGCCACTGAGGTGTCAGAATGAGGCCTGGGGAAGCAAAATACAGAGGCACTAGGCTACATTCCTTTCTCATTGCCACCAGGGTACTGGGCTCGTGGGATACCACCACACCACTCAGGGAAAGGGAAACACAGTAAACGGCAGGGGTTGGAGCAGAGGCTGTGGTTCTCAAACTCCTGAACACCCAGACACTACTGGGAACCACAAAGATTTGAGAACATAGCCCGACTGCCTGAATGAGCCATCGGTGGGGAGAATCCAATATAGGTCAGGGTGAGTACCAGGAGTGTGGAGGAGTCATCTTCTGGAGACTTAGTATGCTTGGTATGATGAAGGCCTTCTACCACAGTGGTCCTTGACAATTGAGACAGCTCTTGCTTGTCCAAACTGTTTATTCATGGTGGAAAAAGATGCATACAACTTACCCAGGGTAAACCAGAAATTAAATATCTTTTGCAAGAAGAAATGCCTGAGAAGGGAATCTTATTGGCGAGACCCTCAGGGCCCACCTAGATACCTCACTAGCATGGAGAACTCTGGGTTTCTATGCTATATAACCAGTTGCCATGGTCCTCTTAGTGGGATCTTGTGGTCACGTGGTCCAGGACAGGAACCTGGTCCAGAGTAGATTCAAAAGCCTACAGTTCTCAACTATGATAACTGCTGGGATTCTTTAATCTGTTTGACCTTATTAGTTTTTCTGTCTGGTGACATGGTCCTACTTGCCCACACAGGAGTCCATGTACTCAGCTAGTAATACACTTCTTGCTCTCACCTTTGCCTCATCAGAACAAAACTTCTGGACTAAGGAGATAACTCACTGGGTAAAGAACTTGACCAGCAAGGTAAGCATGAGGATCTGAGTTTGAATCCCCAGAACCCGTATTAAAGCTGGACATGATAGCATAGGCATATGTGATCTCAGCACTCCCATTGGGAGAGTTGAGACAAGAGAATACACAGAGTTCTCTTGTCTACACTGTATGCAGCAGTAAGGATGAGGCCCTGTTTCAAACAGGGTAGAAGGCAAAGACCAACATCAGAGGTTGTCTTCTGAGCTCCAAACTCGTGCCCTTGTATGTTAATGTATACATATGCACACCGCGCGCGCACACACACACACACACACACACACACACACACACACATGATCAGCAGCCTCAGGATTGCGTTCTGCCTTTTGTATATCACAATGCACTCTGATCTTACATTAGCCTACACTGTTATACTGAAACATCTCTACCTAAGATCATTATGACTCTGTAACCAAATTGATTGGGCATTATAGGCTTAGATTTTTCAAAACCTACTTTGAACCCCCGTTCCCACCCTGCCACTTCTAGCCCACCATCCAAAGATAGAGGAGAATAGATGGTAACTAGAACAAGGGGATGTGGACGTATTTAGAGGTAGTTCTTTGAGGCAATCCCAATCTCTATTGTCAGGACACCAGCAGTCCAGTTCAGTAGTGTCAGGATACTAAACATGAATCAGCAGCAATTGCATGATCCAGCAGAAATTGCCCAGCCTCCACTAAATCCACGTGAGTCAGCAGGAGCAACTAGGACCAGCTGGGACACCAGGAGAAGCTCTCTGCCATGCCTCTCAAGTGAAGATCCGACAAGATGCAAGACCAATTAAAAATATCTTCACCCCATTGTGGCTGGAACTCTAGCTAATGCTAACCAGTCACTATGGATGTCAATGAGCACAGACAAGAACTGAATTATTAAGCTGTACTTTATTTGGAGAACCAGAAACCTGAGAAGGCAGGGGGCTAATACTCTAGAAACTGCCTTCCATCTCACCTGTAGCCAGAAGATTACACAGGGGAACCAGGCTGCGGACAAAGACAGCCAATCACCCCAGAGCCTGGTTTTGCCTGTCTGTGCAGATAGCCACATTCTGAGGCTGGTGACATTGTGTGCTTCTCTCATTATGGCTGCTTGTGTTCTTGCTTCATTCTGTGGGTGTTTGGGCTCAGGTGCCCCTGAAACACTGAGTTTATTAAGAGTCTGTTGGTACCAACCTTGTATTTCCTCAAGTGTCAGCTTCATGAAATCTAGAATCACCTGGGAGATAAGCCAGAGAATGTGGGTCCGAGTTCTGTCTCACTGTTGGGGTGTGGGACACACCACTGGGAGTGTTTGACTGCATCTCCCTGTATGGGTGCTGGACTTTAGGGAAGGGCTAAGACACAGACACAGCTCAGGGGTTGGAAGAACTCTGTAAGATGTGGGGGGAGGCTGAAGTTGGGGTTTCTGACTCCCAGACCCCGTTGGGGTGCCACACAGAGGAGTCAGAAGGAAGAATCAGGAGTCTATGGGCCCAAGACAAAGCCAGGGCCATTCAGGGCCCAAGGGCTGAGGATAGCAATTAGCCCAAGCTAGAGGGAAATGGGAGCTCCGGCTTAGCTTAGCAGTAATTGTCCTTAGCTTGGCAGTGGTTGTCTGGAAGTGCAGAGAGGCCTTCTATGGGAGAATTAGGCTATGGTTTTGTAGGTGAAGACCTTTCCCATGCTCCCCACTGTGGTTTTGATGGAAGAGATAGTCCATGTTTATCCATACCATTTATTGACTGGTCATCATGGAAAATGGGTGCATACCAACTTCTCAGGGTAGACCAAAGATTTAATGCCTTTTGCAGGGAGAAATATCAGGGAAGGGAAGCTTATTGGCTAGACCCTTAGAGCTTCTAGGTACCTTATTAGCATGGAGAACTCTGTTTTGGGTTACATGACCAATGTGGGGAAAGTGGACACATATTCCAAGCCAGGTATGTGGCAAGGAGCAGAGAGGAGCCTACTGTCTCAGGTGGGTACCCAAGTGCCAGGGTCTCAGTCCCACTCTCCAAGTTTCCTGGGATAGTCCACTGTCCCACAAGAGCACATGATTTTAGGGGATTGTATTGATTATATTGATTAATGGAAATAGGAAGACCCACCGTGGGTGGTACCATCGGAATGGGATCCTGGACTGTGTAGGACGATGGAAAACAATGTGAGCCCTTCATCATTTTCCATTTCCTGACTGTGGACACCATGTCACTAGCTCCCTCCGGGTTCTGCTGCCACGACTGACGTGAGAGAATCTATCCTAGAACTGTGAACCACAATAAACATTTTCTTCTTTAAGTTGCTTCTCTCTGGATAGTTTTACTCACAGCACAGAAAAACAACAAATATAAGTGGTTAACCAAGAACAAGCCATCAGCAACGTGAACATCGTAAGTGGCTAGTAACATGTTACTAACGTTTATTTGTGTGTCTCTAAGTATATATGTTACAGGACAGACTTTTCCTGGGGGGAGTACTCATCCCAGACAGAGGCCCCACGAGAGAACAAAGTAGAGCAACAACCAAAATCCAACTTGGTGAACCAAAGAGTTTTATTGGGGTTACTTACGGAAATATGGGTGAGGGGGTCACTTACAGGAGCAGAAACGACTCAAAGACAGCTGCATCACCTATGTGCACCCCAGCATAAGTTACAACTGAAAAAATCTGGAAACCTGGATCACACTACCCAGCTGAAGGCAACTCAGCAGGTTAGAGGGTGTCCTTTCCCAAGCATCTTGGCTGTTCTTTGTTTCTTCCGGGCAGCTGTTATCTCAGTCTTCTTTTCATCCTGGCTTCTCTAAGAGTTACCCCGAGTAGTTTTTATAAACTCTTGTGAAGGAGGAATTGAATCTGGCCAGTTTCAGGGACTTCCTGAAGTGATTTTTGAGTTGTCTACTTTCTATCTTACGGAGCATCCCAATGGGATGGAATGTTTCAATCTTGGAGGAAAGTGCTAACAACAGTATATGCCATGACATGTGTATGGGGATCTGAGACCACTTTGAGGAGTTGTTTTTCTCTTTCTACCATGTGGGTCCAAGGGGTGAAACTCAGGTCATCAAACTTGGCAGTAAGCACCTTTATATCATCTCATTAGCCCCCATTTTCGTCCTGTATTCTCTCTTCTAATAATGCCTTTTGTAGTCCAACTTTCAAGTCTTGTATGGAGGAAATACCCACATTCACATCTCCATCTCAGCCTTCTCCATGCAACCCCATTCTTTTACCCAGTTGATCACTTGACAGATCCTGCTTAAAAGACCCGCATAGGGAGACCCTCACTCAAGTCCCAGGAGAACGTGCACCCAAGGAAACATGAGAGACCATCTTGATGTAAATACACGAGGTAGTTTAATATCGGAGCTCCAGGTGGACCCATATCTCACACAGGAGACAGAGGGATCTTGACCTTGAGGCTCAGGGGTTAGGGGTTTTTATAGGAAGGAGGTCTAGGGGAACAAAGGAATTAGCATAGCAATACATAATTGGCTACTTTTAAAAAATAAATGTGGTATGAGGCGGGAAGATTGGTCCAGGGTGGGTAATTCCCAGAAGCAGTGGGTGGTATAGTCCTGAGTCAACAGCTTTTCTGCTGGCCTCAAACCATATCTAAGGAGCCAGATGGCCCATTATTCAGAGCCTGCCCAAGGACACGTCTTGCAGGCCCAGACTTGTGCCTCCTCTATATCTATGATTTTTATGTCTTCCTGACCTGCCAGCTCTTATGATAGCTAACATCTTGTTTGCTTATTCTTAGGCCTATGTGGCAGGCTTATGTTGTTATGAGGCTTATCCAACACAGGTCCCATGCTTTAGTTATTCCTTTTCATTTTATTCCTTCATGCTCAGTGTTTCAAAATAGTTCTACCTGTCCAATACTCACCACATGATCTTGTTCCATCAACTTTGTATTTTTCTGTTACTTTATAATTTCAAAGTATAGTTGCCAGGCTGAAATACCAGCTATTACAGGAGACTTGGGAGTCATTAGAAGTGCAACTTCTTGGGCTTCTTCTTTTCATCCCATCTACTGAACTAGAGCCTGGGCAAGGAGACATCAGGCAGTCTGTGTTTTTCAAAGTTCCTGTATAACTCAGATGCACAACAAAGTTTGAAAACCACAGGACTGTATCTAATTTGGCCTGTGTCAGTCACAGCAGAGACTTGATCAATGACTCTGGTTTCTTCCAAACAGAGAGCTGGCATTGTAAAGGACACAGAAGGAAACAGGTTGTTATAAAATACAACAAATATCCTGGAGTAGGAAGGCTTCAATCTCAACCACTATCTCAAAGTGGTTGAGAAGGATTCGTCTTGATTCTAAATGAATAAACTCTTCTAGAATAACCTCTCAGGTTTCTCTTCAAAGCTAAATTTATACAACTTAATCCAAGTTTTTTGTTTTAGTTTGTTTTGCTTTTTGTTTGTTTGTTTGTTTGGTTTGTTTTGTTTTTTGAGACAGGGTTTCTCTGTGTAGCCCTAGTTGTCCTGGAACTCACTCTGTAGACCAGTCTGGCCTCAAACTCAGAAATCTATCTGCCTCCCAAGTGCTGGGATTAAAGGAGTGTGCCACCACTGCCAGGCTCCGAGTTTTTTTTTAAAAAAAATAATTCACTCAACACAGCAATTCTCAAATATAATTGGTTTTACTTCACCTTTATTATGTTTGTCAACAATGATCTTATTTCAAAAGCAACAAAAAATAAAGTATAATTCTTTCTAAGGCTTTGAAACTAAGATACTCTGAGGACTTTCAAAACTAGCCGGAGGCCCGTGCTGTAAAGGCTTTTTATACTTTATTTACCTTCAGTCTCAGTAGCATCTCCATCACAATGCTTTGAGTTTCATGGTGTCCAGTTGCAGATTGCAGAACAGCAGGCAGGCTGCCTGAGGACTCAAGACCCCCCAAATCCATAAACAATCACAGGACAAAGTTGTTAATAGCAGTCTGAGTCAGCAAAGAATAAAGCATTCTACCAGAATAGCCACGTTTTTAATAAACACAAGTGACTTCCAGAATGATTCAAGTCCTCAAAGCATAACTCACTGTTGTATACTTATTGTTCCTCTGCAAAGAATCACTTTATTCTTTCAGGAGATAACTCTGGCTATGAGAAACGGAAGGATTTTTTTTCTTGTCAACTATCAATGTTATTGATGCCCTTTGCAAGCCTGTCAGTGTAACAGGCAAGATGTAGGTATGCGTGTTTACCACAGGAGAACACTGATTAGAATATTCTCTATAAGCAATATAAAAATAAAATGCAGTTAAATGACACATTATGAAGGAATAGTCATGGAGTCACCTGAGGCAGTTTCAAGTAATCCAGGAGGCAAAAGCCAACTCTAAAAATATCAACATAATACTATGTGTGTTACATATATAACTCTTCCACATTTAAGTTTCTCAGGTGCTTATGAGAATCAGTTGAGTTGCATGCCATTACCTCAAAAATCCAAGGGAGAGGAAATTTAATCTTAACCTGTATCAACAGAGAATTCCTCCTGTGTGGAGCACTGACATTGCACACAGCGCGCAGACAGAGTCAAAGGTGAGCTGATTAGCACAGGAACACACCAGCAGACAGGAGAATACACTGGAGCTGCCTGTGCCAATGTGCAGAGTACACTTTTGTTGGTAGAGGAAAGCAAACTAAATTGTCTTAGTTCTGAAGATCGAGCAAGAAGCATCTGTCAGGCGGTGAAGAAGGAAGAGGATTCCAGTCAGAGGAAACAATTTGTATAAAGGTATAGCTGTGGTTGGCAGCAGCTATCAGGTAAAGTAAGAAACAAGGTGCATCATCCCTTAAAAGTCTTCCAGCTGACCTCAATCTAACTTTCAAAAGCTCACAAAACACTTATGAAGCAATCTCAAGTCTAGACATGGCTACCCTGTAGTATGCATTGGGTGTGAATAAATGAGTCACAAGCGCACCACTGATATGCATGTGTATGCCTGTGTGTGTGCATGTGTGCATGTGTGCGTGTGTGTGTGTGGGGGGGTGCTGCATAGGAGCACATTCAGGAGTTTCAGAGAAAGCAGTGATGAACATAATGAACTTTGCCAGGGTCCCTGGCTGACATTATCATCAGCGGTCTGAACTCCACAGGAACTTCTCATTCTCTCCCTGGCTCAGTAAGACTGGTGTTCAAGACCATGAACAGCTCGCTACATTACATTGTAACTGGGATTCATATGCACCAAGGTGGCTGAAAAAAAAAACTCAGTTCCAAAAAGTACAACCCAAAGCAAGCCTGGACATGGCAAGAACCAGCATTGGTTTGCTTGAAGCCTTTCGTCTACTGTTCAGAAATTAGGTGTGTGCCATTGTGGGGCTCTGTGAGTCCTCATCGGGATGGTCAAGATGCCAGGTACAAAGTCTTTGAGTTGATACTGACTGACTGACTGACTGACTGACTGACTCTGTAGTCAGAAGGATTTCTGACCCAGTAGATCACCTGAAGAGTCTGCAAACACAAGGAGATAAGTGGGCTAGCACCTGCAACCCACAGACTTGCGATCATGGAAAGAGCCATGCAAGTTCTGCCACACTGTTGCAGATCTTTTTTGGAGACGCTGAGGGAAGATGTAATAATCTTCAGCTACATTGTTACAATAATATGTTTATAAAATCCATACTTAATAATGTAGGATACTCATGGTTGCATAAAGGTGTTTATAAAAACCAAACTATCGATTGCTTGGGAATTCCTTATTGAGTTACAAAAGTTAAAATATGGTAATGCTTGAAAACTGTGACAGTGCGTCTTGTTTCTAATGATAACCTTTGACTTTGCTTGATTTGATTAAAAATTAAATGTCAGTGTTTAAAATAATTTTGTGTAACACAGCTGGGGAGGAGCTGAGTTAAGAATAAAACCTTTTTTATTAAAAGCAATCTTTTATTTTACTATTTTAGCATGTTCAACATTTCCATGATATTTACTATACTAAAATTATGTACAATATATATCTGAATATATGATATTCAGATAATTAATTTCCCTATCTTTTCACGTTCTGCTTTAAATCCTTGTCTGAGCTATCAAGTAAGTATATGGATGCAAATATGCTCAAGTTTCAAAATGCACTTATTATTTCTGAATGCTAAGGATCAGTGAGATACGGCACTTCAGGTTGCTCATCTATATAATGCAAACAATGTTTATACAGCATTATAAGCCTATACAATAATATGTTGATGCAAAACACAGTTCTTACTTACTTACTTACTTACTTACTTACGTACAGATGGAGCAAAATACTTTTTTTCTTGAGCCAAATATGAGTAACCCTGGCCCAGGTACAGACTCAGATGGCCCCACATAACATATGCCAACCCAGAACTGGTTCCATGGTTTCTATAGTTACACAATATCAACTCCTCAGTCAAGGGATTATTTCTTCAGATGTATTGGTGGGGACAGCAGGTGGGAAGTCTACAGTAATGTGGAGAGAACTTGGATGTTAGCTGATGGCACTCCGGCCCTCAGGAGGCACAAGCTTACTGGATGTTTACACATTCCAAAAGTTTGACCTGAGAGTCAAAACAAGGTTAGGTCAGACAGGGATGGGCAGGGGTGGGCTCTTAAGGGGACTAACGACAATCCCATAGAACCTTGGCTCTGGATTTGCAGCTTTTCACAATCAGGAGATTAGAATCAACGAATACACCTTGAAGAACATTTAACTTTAGTGGAGTTTTCTTGAAGAAACCACGTCACTCGTGGGTCAAGAGGATAGTCACTAAGACAGTAGGTGCATAAATTTCTCCCAGTCCACGATAGGCAAAATAAATAACTAGACCTACGTTACTACTGATAGAGAATGTCTATCCATTAGACTGAAAATGAAAACTACAAAATAAAATTTGAGAACAAGTTTAAAAACCAAGCGACTACACAATATAACAGCATAGCAATTTGTAGATAAATATAATTTTCTAATTATGTCTTCACTTTGAAAAAGGTTTCCTCATTATTCAACAGTTCTTAAGCACATCATCATAACAGAAAGCTACACCCAAGCATGGATGGCCAGAAGCAATGACAACGCTGAGCATGGCGACAGATGCCTTTAATCTCAGCACTGGAAAGGCAAAGGTAGGTGGATCTCTGTGAGTTCACAGCCAGCCTGGTCCACATAGTCAGTTCCAGGCCATCCTTGGCTCTATAAAACCCTGTATTAAAAAAAAAAAAAAAAAAAAAAGTCAACGGAGACAAAAAGTAGATTCAGTCTAAACTGCCTCTAATCAAATATACCCTATTGTATTTGATATGGAGTTATGCCCTTTCCCGTTAAAATAAAATGCATGGTGTCTGGGGCAGGCTCAAGAGGACAGGGAGGAAAACTTTGCCGGAGAACTTCTGAAGCATCCATACCGAGGAAAGCCACTACTCTAACCGTGAAATTCAGAGGCTACACTGAAGAAAACTCAAACGGCATTCTTTTGGCTTTCATTGTTTTTGACCCGTCTACCCCTGCCCTAGGCTATAGTTGCGGACGCACAAATTTGCCCGTCTATGGTGACTCGCAGGTGAAAGGTGCACGCGCAGCTTCACCACAGCTGCCTCTCTAAAATCCCAGGCTAGACCTGGCTCCAGCTCCTCCCGCGCCAGCCTCGCCCCAAGCCGTGCACATGCGCATTCTAAGAGCTCCGCGCCCCCTGCCTGGGTCTCGCAGCGTCGCTGCCACGCCGCCCGTCTTCCTGCCCTTCTTAGGGCAGCTAGCTTCACTATCCCATACTGCGCACGCGCAGACCCGGCCATTTTCAGCGGGTGAGGTGGGGCAGTGGGCGGAACTAAACTGCTTGCGCACGCTCGGGGCATGCGCAATGCAGCGACTGAGGCGCCAGCTGTCGACTTGGAAGTTCCGGGGAAGGAACGCATGCGCGAGGGTACGCGTTGCCGGCGAGAGAGCAGCCTGACGACTCGGAAATTTGAATACCACAGTAGCATGGAGTGTGACCTCATGGAGACTGACATCTTGGAGTCGTTGGAAGATCTAGGGTAAGACCGCGGGGGCATGAGTTTCTGAAAGTCCACTCTGCTAGAGCCCCGGGAACTCCTCGGGCGCCCGGTCGGAGCCGCCTGCCTTTCCACGCCGCACCCGACTCCCGCCGTAGCTTCCCGCTGGCCCAGGGACCCCCGTGCCACGTCCACACCTACCCCGCCGACTCGGCTCCGACAGCCCTCGTCCTCTCCCGTGCTCCCTACAGCCCGCAGCGTGTGTCAGTCATGCGTGTCATTGTCTGGGCTTCGAGTCTCACCACCCCCCACTCCCCAAGCTTGCTCTTCTTGCCTCCGGTCCTCCCACCCTAACCCCACTTTATGGTTTGCCAAAGTTGTATCTGCTTTCCTACTTGGCCCCATGTTTCCTACTTCTGTTTTGAGCTTCTACCCCCTACCCTACTTCTCTCAAAAGAAAAAAAAAATCATCTTTGCTCAGTCATCTCTGCATGCACCTAGGCTTCCAAAAGCGCACGTCTGGGCGATGCAGCCGGCTCTCAAGCCCGCTCAGCTGTGCACCTAACCTTTCAACCACCTGCTTTGGAAATGACAGTCAATGACTTCAGACCCCTAGCACAGCCTCGCTGAACTCCAGGATTCCAGGGCCGTCCTCACCCACTAAGAATCAGTATATTTGCATCTTGACTCTCTTGTGATAATTACCCAGTCGTAGTCTTCTACGTTTAGGAATTTGGAAATAAGGCTTATTGATCGGTCTCCCAGATCAAGGTGCTCAAACTTGAGAACCTAGAGGCTCTTGGGCTAAACAAAAAACAAAACAAAACAAACCCTGCATGATTAAGTATTTGCCTGCGGGTAACTATTTCAGGGGGAAATAAGCGGAGAGTTAGCTAGTTTTTTGAAGCAGGGTGGCAATATAACTCCAGCCATGAATATCTGACTCACAGAGGTCCTCCTGCCTCTGTCACCTGAGAGCTAGGATTAAAGGCGTGAGCTCCCATGCCCTGCTGATAGCTGTATTTTTAACTGTAGTCCTTTATCAAAGCTTAACTTGAGGCTTTTCCATGGCATAGAAATTCTTAAGGGAAACCTTTCTTTAGGGAAGGACACCTTGAGGTATCCAAAGCTAAACCCACGTGAGTAGCTTGGTGTCCTAGTAGGTACTGACCATAAAGGAAGCTTAGTAACCATCGTTGTTAACGTCAGCCGCCGTGGTCATTTCTTTGAATCACGTTTTGTGAATAACCCAGACTTAGCTAACTTAGTTCTTGCAGTGGGCCGTAAGTAAGTCTTATTCTGCAGAATGGGTGCTTTTCAACCTGTGTCTGAAGATGATTTGCCTACTCAGTAAACAAGTTGAAGGGACCCTTGCTCTGTGCCAGTGTGGGACTTTCCTCGGGGTCTAAGTTCATGCAGAAGCTCTGAGACGCATACAGTGAGAAGCCCTGAGGAGGGTCTCTTCCCTGGAAAAGGGAGTGTTGAAGGAGTAGAACTAGAACAGAGGGACATTCTGTGCGGGGTGAAGATCAGTTGATTGGCCGTGGACGAAATTGCTTCCCATTACTGTTCGTTTATCCTAATGATGTTTTCTTGTCTAGCTTACTATAGCTAATTGTTTCTGCAACAGTTGCCCTCCAATAAGTAGTTAGGTTGCATTGTAATATAAACCATGGAGTTTTTTAAAGTTTAATTAATTTAAACTTAGTGTGGTTACATTTAAGTATTATTAAAAGTCACTATCAGTTGAATACTGTGTATTTAAAAAATTTGCTCAAAAGTTACAATTCAATACTATCTTTTTTTTTTTTTTTTTTTTTTTCAAGACAGGTTTCTCTGTGTAACCCTGGCTGTGCTGGAACTCGTTGTGTAGACCAGGCTGGCCTCTATGTCTGAGATCCATCAGCATCTGCCTCTAGAGTGTCAAATGCTATCTTTTATCTCTAACCTCGCACACAGTAGGAATGTAGCAGCTGCGGCTGAGTGAATTTGGAACTCGAGGAGGAATTTCTAAGCCTGGGCCTTTTATTCAAATGTCTCTACTATCTACTGTGTTGGGTTTTGTTTTGTTTTGTTTTGTTTTGTTTTGTTTTGTTTTTATGTGTATGTATGTGTGTGCCAGTGTATACCATGTGTATACCAGATACCTGAGGAAGCCAGAAGCAAGAGCCAGATCCCCTAGAAGTAGAGTTATGTGAAGTTGGGAGCTGACCAGTGTGGGTGCTGGGAATGGAACCCAGGCCCTCTGTGAGAGCAGCATGTGTTCTTACCTGCTGGGCCATTTCTCCAGTTCCTCCCCTCTGGCCATCCCTTTTTTATCTAGTTCCAGGGTGATGTATAATTTTGTGTGAGTGTGGAAGATTTCTTCCTAATCCACTTCATATATAAACATACAGGTATATTGAAAAGAATCTCAAAGTAGCCAGACCTCCGAATACCATGTTAAGTATATTTAATGTATGTCCTTGATGACAATATTTTTATTAAATATTTCACTTAAAAGAATATAACCTTAGCTGAGCTGCTTTGTTTTTGTTTATTTGTCTGTTTTACACTGGGCACAGTATCGAGGTATTTAATCCCAGGGGGGAGGAGGCAGGCAGATCTCCATGAGTTTGAGACCAGCCTGATCTACATAGTTAAGTTCCAAAACAGCCAGGACTACATAGATTCTTGTCTTTAAAAGAAAAATTGCCTGGCAGTGGTGGTGCACGCCTTTAATCCCAGCACTTGGGAGGCAGAGGCAGGTGGATTTCTGAGTTGGAGTCCAACCTGGTCTACGGAGTGAGTTCCAGGACAGCCAGGGCTATACAGAGAAACCCTGTCTCGAAAAACCAAAAGAAAAAAAAAAGAAAAGAAAAGAAAAATTAGATTTCTTTCTTTGTGTGTATGTGCCACCATGTACTTGTCGAAGTCAGCCAGTTTGCAGTTGATTTTCTTCCTCTATAGTGTGATTAAGCCTTAGTGGCAAGCACCTATGCCTGCTGAGAGCCATCTCATAAGCACAACAATATATAATCGGAGAGTGCTTGATTGCTTGTTTGCTTGCTTGATTCATTAAAAATAGATCTTGCTAAGTTTCCTAGGCTGGCCTCAAACTCTTGATTTCCCCGCTTCAGTTTCTTGAGTAGTTGGTATTATATGAATGTGCCAGAACACCCAGTTCTGATTACTCTTAAATTCTTATGCCTGGGCAGCATGAGACCCCGTCTTTTAAAAAAAAAAAAAAAAAATCAAAAGACATTTATAAAATAAGTGATTACTTGGAAAGGTTCCTAAAGCACATCTCCAAAAGTAGACTAATTGATTATTGTAAGAAAGTAAACTGCAAAAGAGCTTTCAGTGAGTGTGCAAAAGTTGACTACGTTCATTACATTTATAGATAGTGTGGGGTTTCTATGTTGAGTTTTTTAGGGTTTTTGTTTTGTTTGTTTTTTGTTTTGAAGGGGACACTTTTAAGACAGTGTCTCCTGTATCTTAGGCTGGCTTTGAACTCTACATAGCCAAAAATGACCTTGAACGGTTGATTGATCCTTGTGCCTCCACCTTTCCAGAGCTAAGATTATAAGCATATGACAATATGCTCAATTTATAAAGTTTTGGGATCTAAACCATGTGTGCTAGGCAAGCACTCTCCCACCTGAGCCGCATCCCCAGCCCTCCTCTGTTCCTCCAAGGCTTGAATTGCAGTCATCTTGTGATTGGTTTCTTTGTTGTGTTTTGAGGGTTTTTTGGTTTGGTTTGGTTTAAGGACCTCACTATGTAGATGTCACTGGCTCCAGGCAAAGGTTCTTCTCTGTTTCCTCAGGGCTACGGTTACAGGCATGTTCCATCATACCCAACTTGACTTTTTCTTCATTTAAAATTCTTTAATGTCTGTATGTACCTATATGTACCACATGCATATGGTTTTTTTACATAAGCAACGCATAGATGTGTTTTACCTGCAGCATACCGCAGCACGCTGATTTTTCCTCTGAAATGTACTTTCTTCTTCATCAGTTACAAGGGCCCATTGTTGGACGATGGGGCACTGTTGCAGGCAGTCTCTGCTGGAGCCGCTTCCCCTGAGTTTACCAAACTCTGTGCTTGGCTGGTGTCTGAATTAAGAGTCCTCTGTAAGCTAGAAGAAAATGTGCAGGCAACTAACAGTGAGTAAATCTTCACTTTTTAAAATTAAAATTGGGGCATTGTGACCTGAACATTATTAATATTATTAATTATTAATAAGAAACATGTCAAGCCCTTACTCCCTAGCACACGTGCAGACACGTGCACACACACAGTGATTTGGATGTTGTTGCTGTTTTCAAGGATAAAGCAATTCTAAATATAAGGCTGCAACAATAAAAGACATGCAGAGGCTGAAATGATCCTTGTACTGAAACAGAAAGATATGGAGTTCGTATATGAAATATATGTGCTTGCCATAGTTTTGTTTTTTTAAGCAGGGTTCACCATGTAACTAACATAGATTGTTCTTGAACTCATGATCTTTTGGCCTCAGCCTGCTGAGTGCTGGAATTGTAGGCAAGACCCACATTGTCTGTATTTTGTGAAACTTGAATTGTGACATCCTGGATTGGTGACTACTAGAATTGAGGATGTTGTTCTTTTAGGTCTACCAGACCCCAGAGCTGTGTACAGTATGTAGTGTGGGCATTGTAATTCTACTGTGCTTGGGAAGAACGGGGACACTCCATTAGGCCATTGTCATATCATTGGAACCCACCATTAGGTACATTGTTACCAGGTGCAGCAACTCAGATTATAGAGTTGAGAGGACCTGTTTTCTTGTTTTTGTTTTTCTTTTCTTTTCTGAGACAGGGTTTCTCTGCATAGCCCTGGCTGTCCTGGAACTCACTCTGTAGACCAGGCTGGCCTCAAAACACAGAAATCTGCCTGCCTGCCTCCCAAGTGCTGGGTTTAAAGACGTGTGGTACCTCTGCCCAGCCTTGTTTTTCTTGTTTGCCTGTGTTCTTGACATTTACCATAAGTTTGTTGACTCTGCATGAGCTTGGAACCTGACACTCCACCTTCTGCTTCTTCCTGTCACAGGTGGAAGTAAGAATGTCTGCCTATTAGCGTACTCCTGGGACAGTGTAATCTCATTTTAAAGAGCTCCCTCTCCATTGCTGGTAGACATTTTAGTTCTTGGTATGTTTGAGGCACAAGGAATTGTTGTGTCACTAAGACAGGTCTCTCAGAGTGCAGGCTAGTGTGAGGAAGTTTGCGTCAGCCTCCTAAGTGCTGGACCTTCCACACCTGGCCTGGTAGTATATTTAATATGTGCAGGTTGGTTGTATCCTAGTTTAGCCTGTGTCTGACCAATTCAAATAACAAGATCTAGTGTCATAATAATAATGATAGCATGTGTTACATTTATTATCCCTTGTGCTCAAAGCAGTAATGGTTTACTTAGACCTCAGGGCAGTTCTATGAGTTAGATTTTATAACTCTTATGCAGTCAGTGACAAAATCCCAAAGAAGTTAAGTACATTGCCTGGGGTCATGTAATTAGGCTTCAGCCACACAGTATAGGAGAAATTGGGGACCAATGCTTTTAACCACTTTGGCAGTCTGCCACTTACTGTGACTGATTTGTAGAAACCTTTAAAATACTGTATGGGATACTGTTTTTAACTGGGAACATATAGAACACATAAAACAAGTAAGAGTGGCTACTGCTTGTGTAGAGGGAGGGCAGGGTTATTAGCATGGCTCTCCTCACCTCAGCTGTCAGTCAGAGCCTTGGGGATGTCTGGGGTGCTTTGATCACCCTCATGGTGCCCTCCTCATCTCCCAGCTGCCTCTAATGGAGCTCTGTGAAGCTTTAGGGTTGACAAGTCACCATTTAATAAACACATATGAGAGGATGGACTTGGGACTTGAAAATGACTCTGAGGCTTATTAATTTCTACCCATCTGCACTACTGAGAAGAGAACAATACACATAGTGAAGATGACACCTGTCCCTTCATTTACCCACTAAACCTCAAATTTTTTTATATAATTTATTTGTTTTTATTTTATGTATATTGGTGATTTGACTGCATGTATGTCTGTGGGAGGGTATCAGATCCCCTGGAACAGGAGTTACAGATGGTTGTGAGCTACCATGTGGGTGCTGGGAATTGAACCCAGGTCCTCTAGAAGACTAACCAGTGCTCTTAACTGCTAGACCATCTTTCCAATCCCCTCAAGGTTTTGTTTTGTTTTGTTTTGTTTTGTTTTACATATTGTTGAAATACAGAGCTGTAAGTCATGTTTGCTGACTTCTGGTTTCAGTAAACTGAGAATATGAAATACAAATGAAAAAACTGGTGATTTCTACAATAATTGACCTCTTGCTTTTGTGGTTCACAGGAGGAAGAAATCAGTGAGTGCAAGAGTATTAGGGAGGTCTGGTGGAAAAGCCCACTTGGCTCTGATGGATGAGAGAGAGTCACTGGTAGAGAAGGGCATAGTCACCTTGTCAGTCACAGTCATACTTAAAAGTAACAAGGAGTGGGCTCTCCTGGGACACTGGAGAACAGCATGGCCTAGTAGAGCCAGTGTTTGTGGAAGTGGCACACAGATGGCTGTGATTGAATGTACTGGAAAAGACAGACTTGAACAGTTGGGAAGAGTCTTTGAAAGCAGGTAGAAAAAAACCGGCTGAGGTATAAAGTTAGAGCCGTTGAAAATTCTCAAGCAGGGCTGGGGAAGTATGGCTAAACAGGAAAAGCAATTGGCATGCAACCCTGGTGATCGGAGTTTGGTCCCTGCAGCCCACCATAAAGGTGGAAGGGGAGATGCAACCCCACAGTCTTTCTGACCTCTGTAAGTACACTGTAGCTGTCTTCAGACGCACCAGAAGAGGGCGTCAGACCTCATGACAGATGGGTGTGAAGCACCATGTGGTTGCTGGGATTTGAACTCAGGACCTTTGGTAAAGCAGTCAGTGCTCTTAACCCGCTGAGCCATCTCACCAGCTCTTTCTGACCTCTGTACCTGTGTGTTCTGCACACGCATTGTATACACAGAATAATAAATAATAACTTAATTGTCAAGTAAGGCACTATCCTCCTGCACACTATAAAAGGGTTTTTGCAGTAGTGTGAGAAAGAATGAATAGGAAGAAGAGCTGAGACAGGAAAAGCCTAGTGGGAACTCCATTATGTGACTAATGATGTCAAAATTGATCCTCCCAAGGTCCAAGTGAAGCTGAAGAATTCCAGCTTGAGGTGAGTGGGCTGCTTGGGGAGATGAACTGCCCATATCCTTCTCTGACATCTGGGGATGTAACCAAGCGCCTTCTTGTTCAGAAGAACTGCCTCCTTTTGCTCAGTAAGTTCATGGCTACTGAAATGTAGCTATTTTGTCTGTTTGCCATAAGTAATATGTGGATGGTAGTTGTTGTTGTTGTTATTGTTGTAGTATTTTGCTTCCTTGTGACTTTAGTTCAAATACTATCCATTTTAAAAGAAGAGTTAGCTACATTTCCAACTAGGAGCTGGTAGAGGCATGCGCACCAATGGCGCTTGAATTTGAACTGACCTCGCCCCTGGCCTCTGCTTTGGCACTCTAGCTGCTGTGCCTCTCCTGTTATGACCTGTGGGGATACTGGAGTGTCGTGCTGGTGTGTCACCCTAAACTTGTGTTCTAGACGGAAAGCGCATGTGTAATAAATGGCAAGCCGCAGGTAGAGTGGGTTTTTGGCAGAAGGCAGTGCTTGCATGATGGTATTGTAAAGGTGTTTTGTTTACTGATGTGTCTTTGGATTGTAAATGCTTTTGTTTCTAAGTATACCTGATCAGCACTTAAATGGTTCCTCTACCACTGATCATTATGGAACATCATTTTTTTTTTAAATGAAAAGTTCTTTCCTTCCATGTCTTTTAAAAAGATAACTGTCTCTTTTCCTGAAATACACTTAGTAAACTCATAAATTGTATTGCCTTGTACAAACTTCCCAGTAAGCTTAAGCAGTAATCTTAACTCAGAATCTGTAGCATTCTGAAATTAAGCTAATTCAGCTTTGTTAACTAAATGTCCTATGACAGGCATAGGCCAGGAAGTTTGTTTGTTTGGTTTCATAGCTGTACTGTGGAGTCTGAAAATACTAAACCACAGTATTGACGGTTTTATGTTGTTTTAGGGTTTTGTTTTTGTTTTTGTTTTTTTTTTTTGTTTTTTTTTGAGAATAAATATGTTATAGCTATTTTGCTTAGGCACTAAAAATTACTGCAGTCACTTAATGTCCCCTTTGTCTAGTATTTGTTGCCGGGTCAGTATGCGCACACAGGGTCAGGACTTGTTATAGACACTAATGTTTATGTCTAGCATTTATGTATTTATTCGGTCTCCTTCAGATTGTGACTGGCATAGCAGCAACAGATCCAACTGATTCTTCTCTGTAGTATCGCTTATCCTGCTCAGTTGTGCTTGTCACTTACATTATCTTCATAGGAAGATAACCAAAGTGCAAGATGCTTGGAAGTGACTCTAGATGGCTGAGTCTTCAGTAGAACTCAGCCTTTTTTCTACCAACACTTAAGAAAACCACATCGACCGTAAATCTATATAAAGTGCTTTAACCCTTGCTAATTCTTAAGCAGACTCTACTAACTATTTTGTAATCGGGGTCATAATTACAAACTTTATTTTTATGAGCTGATACCCGAAGAGCTTTATCAAGAGTATGCAACCACATGCTCCTCCTGTAAATAAGTGAAGCATGAAGCAGCTAAAGGTTACTCACCTTTTCCGTCCTTCACGAGGCACACTGGTCCCTTTCCTTGTCCTTGTCACTGCAGCCTACCTTCCCCAATGCAGCTCTCAGTGTGTAACCTCTTTCATTGTAGCATTTCATATGTGCTCATTGGTGCTCTGTGTGACTATTTCTGTCTTGCCAAGTGTCAGTTTTGTCACATCTTGATGCTAGGATTTTCTTCCAGCACCCTGCCGAATTGTTTAGCACATTGTACTTAAGAGGAGTAAATGAACCTCATTCGAAGTACCAGAATAGAATAATAATCTTTAAGTGTAGGGACTCTAGGTTGTTTACTGGCCTTGTATGGTTCTTGGTTTATACTCATAGCTAAGTGAAGGCAAGCTTGAGTTCCTAATAGATGAAAGGGGAAGATATTTTGATTCTTAAGTAGATTGTCAGTAAAGATCATCTTTGAGTTTGGTGGGTTTTGTATTATCCCCAGGGCCTTTGAATATGTCAATTGCTTTAAAGTTTGTTCATGTGATGGTATTAGTTTCAGGAATGACTGAACTGTCTCTTTAGACAACTCTTTAGACAACCAGTGTACTAAATCATGTTATATGATTTTCTAGAACAAGGGTTGGCAAACTATTAAAGGGCAAGACACTAAATAGTCTGGGCAAAGCATTCTATGAGGTCTCAGTGGCAACTGCCCAACTCTTGTGTCTCTACAGGAACACAGTCATGGATATATGAGAGCAAGTGTGTTGGGACACTGGTAAAAACCTGTTTACAACAACACTAGTTGCTTTCATAACCATAGAATTTTGCTTTTTCATTGTCTTAATACTCAAGTATAGCTTACTACATGGAACATACCAAGATTCATTAAAGCTACATGGAGTGGCCCCTCCAGAAACTCAGCTGTATTTATTACTTTAGAACTGGAATTGACAGCTTCTCACAAATGACTTATCAAAATCATGACCTCCCCTTGGCTTCCACCTGAGGATAGCAAATTTGGCGATTCTGATAGGATTGAAAGACCTAGAAAATACTTCCCAAAAGAAGTGTCTTTGGAACAGTTACAGGGATGTCATTTACCAGTTAGGCTTCTGCTGAATTTCATAAGATGTGGCCCTCATGTATACTAGGCTCAAACAGTTCACAAGGGGACATTCAACACAAAGGGAATACTCACAAAAAGTGACTTGAGAGCCCAAGGGATGGCTCCAGGGATAGAAGCTTTTCCCACCAGGTGTGACCATCAGAGTTCAAACCACCAACTCCCATAGTTAAGAGAACTATGCAAGCTGTCCTCTGAACTCCATATATGTGCTGTGGTGTGCACACATGAACGCACACGCATTAAAAAAAATACTGAAAAGCAGAAATGATTTGAAAGTTTTGTTATTTTGGTGGGGAAGAAGGTGAGGTATGTGCAGAGGAAGGGCATGTGGGGAAGGACCAACGAGAGAGCCCCAGCAGGTGAGTGAGGCCCTTGCAGAAATGAGAGACTACCCTCAGAAAGTCCAACACCTCACACTTAGGATGGTCCTGACCACTTCTAGACAAGCTGATTGTGAGAGAGAGCAGGGCAGTTTTGTCATTGTGCCTACATGTGGTTCAAAGTGAAAATTGGCCATTTGTCACCTTGTACAAAATTTTAGCATGTGCCAACCCCTGTTCAGGAGGTAGCATGATCAAATGCAAGAATCTAGATCTTTAGGTATGATCAACCTTGGTCTCTGGTTTCAAAGTATTGCCTAATTTTAATTAACCTGTAAACAGTTTATGAATACTTGAGTTGCATAAGCAGTGTAATGTTATGTTAGCAGGTAACAGTGATTTTCATTTCTTGTTCTGTCCATTCTTGCAGCTTTAAAAGTTACGTTATCATTAGGTCTATAGAGTTGTGACTCCAGACTTACGGCTATTAACTATAGTATCTTATTTTGAAATCTTATTTTGTTTACTTCAGCATACCTCATCTCAGAACTAGAAGCTGCCAGAATGCTCTGTGTGAATGCTCCTCCAAAAAAAGCTCAAGAAGGAGGCGGTAGTGAGGTCTTTCAAGAGTTGAAAGGCATATGTATTGCTCTAGGAATGTCCAAACCTCCAGCCAATATAACTATGTTCCAATTCTTCAGCGGGATTGAGAAAAAAGTAAGACCTTTAGTACCGATTGTAGCGTATTAAAGGCATAGTCCTACATTTGCTTGAAATGAAACATTAAGTTTATTTCTCTTAATGGGAACCTAATTTACATAGTAATAAGGAATGTTAATAAATGAGTTTTGGGTTTTAAATCCTAGATACCTTAAAGAGAAATTAATATTTTAGTGGGCTTTCTGGTCTTGTTATTTTTAAACATTGACATGTTTCTTTTTCAAAAATGAAACTTTATACTTTGGTTTAAAAGCTGAAGTAAGCTAGATATAATGTAAAAATAACTAAGATTCTTAAGTCCTTGATAAAGTGATTGAACTTTGAGGTGATTTTTATAGCTTTCGTCATTATTACCATGGCTTCCCCCTACTGACTGGACAGAAAAGGACATTAATAAGTTCTGTTTTCTGATCCAGTTGCTTTGGGTCTGTATATTCCAACTAGTAAACTCAATTTGCTGGCTACTAACATAATATAGTGTGTGAAATAGAATCGCTTTTATGCCACGTATCAGCAGCAGCAGAATGCTGATTTTTATGTATATGTATATGTTTATACATGTTAATGGTTAGGAACAAGCCATTTTAATTTAAAAATGAATGAGTAAAAGAAAATAGTATTTGTTGTATAAAGTTATTTCCTGTCTGCATATCTGCTGGACTCACTTTCACCGTGGGTGAACGCTGTGGGGCACAACAGTGTATGTGTAGTCCGTATTCTCTGTGTTCATTCATCCATTCAGCTAATGCTCATCAGTGCCCACTGGTTTCAGGCACTGTGTTCAGGTCCACTGAAGGAAGGATCCATGCTTCCCTAGTCACGGAGGAGTGGGACAAGCCAGTGTCTTATCTCACGGGTCTTTACATTTATGTTTCAAAACTGCCTCTACCTTTGCCTCTGTCAGGATTCTTCTTTTGATGCAAGATATGATGGGAATTGGGTAATGAGGAAGATACGTGTTACTTTTAGATTTTTTTTTATTCATTAATTTGTTTTTGTGTCAGTTAAAGGAAACATTAGCAAAAGTTCCACCTAATCATGTGGGAAAGCCGTTATTGAAGAAGCCGATGGGACCAGCCCACTGGGTGAGTCGTGATCCTCCTGAGTCCGCATCCTAAGGAGCCACCCTTTCTTTATGTCAGGACTCTTATGTCAACACTCATAGTGGCAGTCCTCTTGCCTCAGCCTTCCAAGTACTATGATGACACCTGATTTAAATTACATTCTGATTTGCTACATGGACATCCTTGACATATTTTGGGGAACCTCCAGATTTATGATGAATAAATTTTATTTGTGTGTGATTTGAAGCACTTATCTCATAATTTGTAAATATTTCATGCACTTATTAAATGAAGTTTGATATGAGTGAAGCATTTTTTTCTAATTGCCAGATGGATCCAAACCTGCCTGAGCTGAACCATCTTCACACAGTGAATTATGGGAAAGCTAACCAAGAATTCTTACTTTACATATATTATTGTTTTGAGACTAACTTTTCTGTCCTGTCACTTTACTAACTATTCACATATTAGCCAGTGGGAAGGACCGTGTGTGGGAATGCTGGGGAGTCACTTGTGAAAGCATCAGTTTCTTCTTTAAGAACAGGGATCAAGCACATGTGTCAATCCTAACTAGTTGCTTAAATTGTGCTTTAGGAAAAGATAGAAGCCATCAACCAAGCCATAGCCAATGAATATGAAGTCCGGAGGAAGCTGCTAATCAAACGTTTGGATGTCACTGTCCAGTCCTTTGGCTGGTCTGACAGAGCTAAGGTACGCTAAAGTAATCGTTTATAGACACAGTTCTTACACACCTGAAAGGAAAGCTGCCAGGTAACCCCAGCCCCACCTTCATCGCCTGCTTTGTCAACAAGTCTGGCAGCTGTATTTGTACAAGGTAATTCCTAAGCACGGGAAACAGTTCAGAGTTGAAAACTATTTCCTGCCATCTGGAACCCAGGAAACTTCTTTAGTCTTTTTAGTTGTAATGTTTGTTTTCTGTGGCCCATTCTGAGTTTTAACATTTGTCTTTGAACACTTTTGTTTCAACAGAGTCAGACAGAAAAATTAGCTAAGGTTTACCAGCCAAAGCGTTCAGTCTTGTCTCCTAAAGGTAATATTTCTGTTGCTCATCTTTTGGCCGCCAGACAAGATTTGTCAAAGATTTTAAGGACAAGCAGTGGGTCCATAAGAGAAAAGACTGCCTGTGCCATTAATAAGGTGACTAGAGTACTTTTGATTTTCTTTCACATGCATTGGTCTGTCTGTGAAATGAGAAGTTTACGTTATCTTTCTTATCGCATAGGTGCTGATGGGCAGGGTGCCTGACAGAGGTGGTAGACCTAATGAAATTGAACCTCCGCCCCCAGAGATGCCACCGTGGCAGAAAAGACAAGATGGTCCCCAACAGCAAGCAGGAGGCCGAGGTGGAGGGAGAGGTGGTTATGAACATTCCTCATATGGAGGACGAGGAGGTCATGAACAAGGAGGGAGAGGTGGACGTGGTGGCTATGACCATGGTGGCCGAGGGGGAGGAAGAGGAAGTAAGCATCAAGGAGGCTGGACAGATGGAGGGAGTGGAAGTGGAGGCGGGTACCAGGATGGTGGTTATCGAGAGTCAGGCTTCCAGCCTGGTGGCTATCACGGTGGCCACAGCAGTGGCTACCAAGGCGGGGGCTATAGTGGTTTCCAGACATCCTCATATACAGGAAGTGGCTACCAGGGCGGTGGGTACCAGCAGGACAATAGATACCAAGATGGTGGGCACCATAGCGAACGAGGCAGTGGACGTGGGGGAAGAGGTGGTCGGGGAGGTCGGGGAGGACGTGGAAGCCAGGGAGGAGGCTGGGGAGGAAGAGGGAGCCAGACTTACCACCAAGGGGGCCAGTTTGAACAGCACTTCCAACATGGAGGCTATCAGTACAGTCAGTCTGGGTTTGGACAAGGAAGACATTACACGAGTTGAGGCTACAGAGACTTTGCTAGAGCTCAAGTAATAGAAACTTAGTTTCAGAGTCCTGAATCCAACATCTATTTGGAATGAATGTAAGACCACAGGTAGCAGGCATACTCCTGCTTACAATAACCATTTGCTGGTCTTCATTCAATTCTTTCTCTCTTTTTATTACTAAACAGTTTTACATAACACTGTTTATTTAAGAAACATCTCTTCTTTCTATGAAAAACAAATTTTAAAGGCAATTTAAGTTGCCTTTAATTGACCAGTAGATTAATCCAGTTGAAACATACATACTTTTTTGAAGAAATTACTTGAATAAAATAGTTTTCACATTTTCAATATGCAAGTTTTGAAAATGAGGACTTGCCTAGACTTTTTTTATATTTACTGCTGGGAAACCTTCCTCATATTAACAACCCATGTGTGTTTTTCATAAACTATCTTCTGATGTCTATTCTCTGAGCATAGCTCTGCCCTGAATGGCATTTTATTCAGAGAGATTTCGTCACCTTTCTTTTTGATAAACCTGTTGGGTTGGTTCCTATTACATGAGCTCTTTTGCAGATGGCACATTCAGTAGCCTTACCCTGTTGGTGGAATACTGTACCATATGCTCCTCCGAAATCCATGAACACGGCCAAAATCCATAAAAATGACAAAAGCAAACTAAGTTGTGAACCGTAGTATCTTAGTTAAGTATAGCAACTCAAACAGACCTGCATCCATCCGAGACAAAAGTTCTTCCTTCAACCTTGTTTTTACTTGAAATTCGCTAGAAGAAATGGTGAGCAGACATTTGTTTTATGCACTAGTTAATGCTACTGGCTCAGCATATACAAGTTAGCCTGCTTTAGGCAAGGGACCTTTCTTGTGATGGAAGTGCACTACGAAGTGAGATCAGTCCTGCTCAGTGCAGGAGGCCCTTCATTATTGCTGCAGAAGACAGAAGCCTGGCTGAGTCACTCTCCGCGTCTATACTAAAGTCACTCAATGCTTCTGCCGGGTTTCTGTACATGTAAACACTGTCAAACTGTGAAAGAAAGTGGCTGGAGGTGTGTTTGTGTGAGAGGTGAGCAATAAAGTACCTGTACATTCTCTCCTTGCTTTGGGAGTTTTATTTTAGCTATCTTCATACTACATTGTACATTTGTGTCAGGCTTATGGAGTTCCTGAACAGTATTTCTTTAAGTAAAAGATAGACCTTTTTCTGGGAGCTAAAACAAACTGGGAAGGGGGGAAGCGATTTCCAAATTCCCCTTATTTATAACAGCTTTACTCTGACTCTGTCCACTGGGTGTAGCTGTTGCTACACATGTGAGGCAAGATACATTAATGCCCCTCCCTAATCTCAGAGGGTGTGTTTTCGGTTCTTCCTAAAAACAGGAGACTGGTTTTCTTAGAAGAAAGTGACCTGGAAAATACAAAGATATTTATTAGAAGAGACATTGTATCTTCTGCTAAGTAGAACATCTTTAAAGTTTATTATGGTGTGATGTATTGTGTGGGTTATTGTGTGTGAGTTATTGTGTGTGAGTTATTGTGTGTGAGTGGGGGCACGCATCTTACGGTCACAGGACAACTTTCAGGTGTTGGTTACTACCTCCAACAGAGGGAGCTGGGAGATCAAATTTGGGTAGTAATCAGGCCTGAGCAAATACCTTCCTCTGAGCCATCTCACAGGGCCTAAATGGTATAAACCAAGGTGTCTTATAGGTGTCTTAGCTTGCTTTAGGCAAGGGACTTTATAGATGTCTTTAAAAATCCTTTATTATTGAAATAAGGGTTTTCTGATAATTAAAACTATCCTTGAAAGGACAATATGATCCTTTTATTAATTTTAGCAAATTTTAGCTAGCTTTTGTGATTGCAAGATGTTCAAAATGTTTTATTAGAATGAATTAGAGTGGAAGCTTTCCCCCTTTTTTTTTCAAAGTTCAGTAAATGCAGCTTTTTAAAAATTTATTTATTGTATGTATATGTGTACACTATAGCTATCTTCAGAGACACCAGGAGAAGGCATCAGATCCCATCAGAGATGGTTGTGAGACACCATTGTGGGTGCTGAGAATTAAACTCAGGACCTCTGGAAGAGCAGTCGGCACTCCCAACCACTGAGCCATCGCTCCAGCCCTTAAGCTTTCTCTTAAACAGCAGTGGATACATAGGTTTACTGTAGGTGGTCCCTGTTAGAAATAGAGTTGGCACAGCGCATGTCTTGACCTAATACCTCAGGTAGATACTTGCTTTAATTGTGTCCATAACCCAGGACTCTGCAGTATTCCTACTAGACTTACTCTTGACAAGTAGAATTTTATTTATTCTTACAAGGTTGCTTTCTCAGGCGTGATCATGTGAGAAGAAATGGTAGATTTCTCCACGATGGCCTTAAATTTTTCATCCTTGTTTATGATTTAAACTACACATTGTTCTCCACATTGAGAAGCCATAAAAGAATTTAGTTTCTCCCCTTGACCATCAATTCTCTAGATAAGATATCCTGACCACTATATTAGCATTGTTGGGTTTTTGTTGGGTTTTGCAGGTAGTGTTCCCTTTAATTATGGCATATGCTGTTTTCACTTGTTTTCCTTGTGCTTGGAATCTCAGTATGTTCAAGCTGGCCTCAAACTCTTGGGTTCACCCCAGCCTCCCATACACATGGCTCTGCAGGCAATTGCCACCCACCATACCTCAGCTGATCTTGTAGACACTCTTAACCTTGTGGTCAGTAAGTAGTGATTTACGAGAGTAAGGCATATGGGGATTTCTTTGAGAATCAAGATTTTTAGGAGTTAACTTTTCACATGAACCACTAGGCCATCTGTGGAACAAACTAGGTAGGCCTGTACATTGTTCCACCCAAGATCAGGAGCTGGAAACAGGAGTCTGTGCTGAGAACTCTTGAACCTGCCATGAGACCTATTCCTTTCATGCTGTAGAAGCAACTCGGCTGATGTCCAGCTGTACCAGGCATAGACTGAGTCTGGCGGACAGAAACAACTGAAGCCACTAATACATGTTCAGAACGGATTTCCACCGGCCAAATCACCTTTTCCCCTAAGCATTTCACATTTTTATTTCTGTTGTATGGGTTCTTCCTAAACTCTGCCGATGTCCTTTTAACAGTGTATTTTAAATGGATGCAATCACCCACCACCTTCCCCAACGGAATCTAATTGGGTTTTTTGTTTGTTTGTTTGTTGTTTGTTTGCTTTTTTTGATACAAGATCTTCTGTAGCCCGGGCTAGTGTAGAACTTAGTTTTTTAACCCAGAGTGACCTTGTTTTCTGACCCTCCTCCATCTAACTCCCAAGTGCTGAGAGTACAGGCATGCACCACGTCCTCTGACCTTTTAAAAGTATCTTTGAATTGACCAAGGTAGAAAAATAGATTCATGCTGTGCTAATCACCACATACAGTGGTCTGTAAGACTTCTCCCTGATCTTATTTTATTCCTCATTAGCATGATTATAGCTAGAAATACTCCTCTTGTTGTTCAGTGATGCAGCAATAAATCTGGTGCAGACCAATTTGGAACCTGTGTAATTCATCTAAATCGTGGACTAGAGTAGGGACTCTGTTTAAGGGGTGGGGCCATATAAAGCAGAAACAATGAGATGTGGTACAAGAAGCTTGATGTACATGTGTAATAGAAATGGTACAGATTTCGGTAATTATTAGATGGCAAAATGCAAAGGTTTTACGTAAGAAGATATTCAATGTAGCTATTTGTTTTGCTTGACTGAATGCTTCTGTGCGTCTCCTGTTTAATGATGAAGGCTGCCGTGACACCTGCACCAGGCAGATGGGAACAGAAACAGGTGGTGCCTCCAGGGTTACGGGTTTGTGTAGCCCTTGGCAACAGCTGGTGTTGTCCACTCCGGGTGGAGGCTTGTTATCAGGATCCCTCCTCCTGTAAGAGCAAGCTTCCCGGCCTGGAGTGACTGAGACCCTTGGCTCTCTGAAACTTTTCTGGTAACTAGGGCCTCCTGCTGGTTCTCTGACTCTTTACAACCTTCTGTCCGTCAGTCCCGGCTAGAAACTCCATGTTTGCCATCCTTACTGTTCTCTCTGCTGCTGTCAGTCCCCTGACCGGCTCAGCCTTGCCTCTGCCCCTGTGCTGCTTGCTGGCTGTTCTGCTGCTTCCTCCATGATGACCGTTCAGATCGTTTCACTAAAAGCTGTGATCAGATAGAAAGCCTTTTGTTGAGTGACCCTGCTGCTTCTGGAGGAGCATAGGCGTGTGTCTGCCTAGTTTACTAAGCTGAGTACCTGTTTCACATAGCCACCCATCCCAACAAACTCAAATAAAAGCTCCAGTTTGTACTAATCATGGCGTAGAGTTGCCTTTGTACTAGACAGGCTACCAGGAAGCTGGGCCCCGTGAAGATGATTACAGGGCCATCTACGGTGTCTTAGAGGAAAAAGCCTGGTACGAACTCTTCGAAACATTCATGGCTGTTGGTTGCACCTTCAGAAGCCCGAGAAAGCTGCTATAATTGCCCCGTAGTTTCCTCAAAGCAGTATTCAAAACGGCAAACTCTGACATAAGATGGGCTGGCTAGTTGTTTAACTGACCCTTATTTTGTTCGAGGAATTCAGGACAGCGAAGAAGAGTTCAACAGCTGCCAACAAAGCAGTTAAATTCCCCATTCCCCAAATGTCTGTTTACACCCAGGAAAATATTTACCAGAAGGAGTTCGTGTACTAATCATCATGCCATTAACAGTAGTGATTATGCCACATTTTTAACAGTATCTTAATGATGTGTTTAACACCTGCGGGGTGGCCTAGGGTAGGGCGGGTCTCCTATCTCAAAATTATTTATTGTAATAAAAATATAAAAAGAAAAAGTAATATCCTGGGGTGTGTTTCATAAGAAAACCCTTAGAAATAAAGGTTTGGGATTGGCTGGGACAAGGATCCAAGAAATTTGCATCAGGGTACTTACTTAATCAGAATTATGAGTCACTACTGAATCCCGTTAGATTAGAGGGGAAAGGTAGTGGATCAGATATATAATCTTAAGGAATCATGGCTTATGGGACAGAAGAGTCAGGGTAGGAAGAAGACCAAGAAAACAATGACATGCAGGTCTAGGTTTAGTGGGAAATATAGTTATTACTATTAAGAATACTAAGCTTGGCCTAAACCTGTCCACTTTACATGGTGATATACAGCCCCAGAGCAGCCTCCTCCCTCAGTACACTGTACCCTAGCCTGACACGTAAATACATTGTAAAGAACATCCTTATAACTCAGCAAATCTTAGCCATTTACAGTTTGCTCAGATCATATCTGAGCAAGGCAAGGGTCTCTCCAGCCAGCCAAGCCTACCTGCCTGCCTTGTCTCTGTCTGCATTGCTCTGTCTGGATGCTTTGGGGTTCTAGAGGGTTTTTGTTTGTTTGTGTTTTTTTTTTTTTAACAATAAAGTTGCTGGACTTAAGCAGCTTTGTAATAAGCCTTGCAAAAACAAGGAAATAAGTTGCAGAGTGGAAGACTCCTTTTTGTCATGTCGTAAAGACCCTTAAGTATTTCTAGAATCTTAACGACTTTTGTTTCTGTTTTATAATTATCTGAAATAAAAGACTGAAATATCACTCATTGGCAAAGTGCTTGCCTTGCATGCTCAGGGCTGTGAGTTCAGTCGCCGGCACCAGCACTCATAGCTCCTGCATCGGATGGTATGGATTGAGTACCTTACTGTTGTGTATTTGTTGGTTGGCGATATGACAAGCTAAAGTGGAAATAAATCTTCTGTGTTACAGATTCCCGTGTTTGATTCTATTTACTGTGGATTAGGGCACTGGTGTCATAAATACCTGCCAGAGATAGATGCTTCTCTGTCTGGTGAACAGGATAATTCCAAAGGTTGTGGTGTATTTGCCTTGGAGAACAGTGTATTGTCTACAGTGTAGCAAAAAATACCCCAAAACTTAGCCTATTGAAGCAGCAATAAATGTTTATTAGTGATGTGGTCAGGAATCCATTAAAGCTGCTTAACTTCATGGAGAAATTTGAACAATTTTTCTATGCTTCGTAGCCTTTTGTTTTCGAGTGGGATGCCAGATGTTGTGTTTCCCTGGCCAACAGTGCCCTGGATTCTCGTGTTGTTTTGATTTTGAGTTTTTATCCAAAGTACAAGAGAGAGGGATTAATATTGTCTGTTATCTTTGTTCGCTTGTTAAATGACACAGCCACTGAAGCCATGTCTACCACAGAAACTTCTGCCCACACACTCCTGCAAGACCCTCTGATCAGTACCTGATTCTGGCCATCATCTCCCCAGGCCTTATGATTGAAGATCTCTCCATTTTTTGATTTGTGCTCATTGCAACTTTACAGTAAAGACAAATGTGTCTCTTCCCTGAAACTGTTTAGAACTAGAAATGTACAGTAAAGGTTTTAAATGCTTTATCTGGAGTCAACATTTTAAAATCTTGCCATATTGCTTTTATCATACTGTACAATAGAAATGTTTTTTTATTTTGTTTTGTTTCCTAAAAAAAAAAAAAAAAAAAAAGACCATCTAAAAGATCTTCGCAGTAGTCTTAAGTATGGGAAAGAACAACTTGCCAGTGGGGGTACTTCTCTAAGTACTCTACGGGAGTCTCCTAAAACTAGTCTCCCACGTAACCGGAAAGTCGTCATCATACTGAAGTAGATTAGGATTCACTCACTCTTTCATGGTATAACATAGTGCACATCTAAATTTTCCTAGTTATGATAGAAAACCTGATGTATTTAATGTTTGACCCAGAATATAACCATGGTCCCTTACATTGAATTTGGGTGTAATATTTGGTCAGAATTGCAACCCCCCCTTCCTTTTTTCCCCACTAATTTTGTTATGTTTTATTTTTGAAGTGTTCAGGCCAGTTGCTCATCAAAATGCCCAAGTGATGTTGTCCCTATGTTCCTCCAGAGGAACTCTGACACATTTTCAGGGGGCACAATTCCAGTGTGGCTGCCACTAAGACACTAGAGGAGAGGACAAGATGCGAGAACTGTTTTCATCTGAGGTTTCCAAGTGCTCCTTAGTTTTACCCATCTCAGTCTGGTACAGTCAGAAATGAAGCAGTCTTGAAAGAAAGTACTGTCCTGTGCTTACTTTCCTATAATTCTAAAACCCAACCAATTGTCAATGTTCCTACCTCATTGTTAAATTCTCTTAGCCTCTTAAACATTTATGCTTTGGGCTATTTACATATTTATTTTTCTCTGATTTACATTTTACCCATCCAGTTCCTTGTCTTGACTACCTAATTTTAAATGGGAAGAATAGACAATGTTAGAAGAAAAAGAAAATAGAACTTGGGCTGGTGAGATGGCTGAGTGGGTAAGAGCACCAACTGCTCTTCCAAAGATTCCGAGTTTAAATCCCAGCAACCACATGGTGGCTTACAACCACCCATAATGAGATCTGGAGCCCTCTTGTGGTGTGTCTGAAGACAGCTACAGTGTACTTTTTTTTTTTTTTTAAAGATTTCATTTATTTTACGTATATGAGTACACTGTAGTTATGAGCCTTCATCTAGTTATTGGGAATTGAATTTAGGACCTCTGCTGGCTCTGGTCAGCACTGCTCGCTCCAATCAACCCCATTCACTCAGTCCCTGCTCGCTCTGGCCCAAAGATTTAAATAAGTACACTGCAGCTGTCTTCAGACACACCAGAAGAGTGCATCAGATCTCATTACGGGTAGTTATGAGTTACCATGTGGTTGCTGGGATTTGAACTCAGGACCTTTGGAAGAGCAGTCAGTGCTTTTACCTGCTGAGCCATCTCACCAGCCCTACAGTGTACTTTTTATAATAATAAATCTTTGGGCCAGAATGAGCAGGGACTGAGCAAGCAGGGTTGACCGGAGCAAGCAGAGGTCCTAAAAGTGAATTCCAAAAAATTGAACTCGTCTTCATGTGACAGTACCCAGAATAAAAAGCTCTTCTAGGTATCGTTTTCATTTATATTTCTTTTTAAAGTAACTTCTGACAGATTTTAATTAAATAATGGTTTTCTGAAGTAGTTGAAAGTGATAAAATGTCTTTTGTTGTTTTGGGGTTTTTTTTGGTTGGTTGATTGGTGGGGTTTTTTGTTTGTTTGGTTTTTGGTTTTCAAGACAAGGTCTCTCTGTAGTCCCTGCTGACCTAGAAGTTGCTCTGTAGACCAGGCTAGCCTCAACCAAAGAGATCTGCCTGCCTCTGCCTCCTTGAGTGCTGGGATTTAAGGCATACACCACCACTGCCAGTCAATGAGATTTTTTTGTTTGGTTTGGTTTTTTTGTTTGTTTGTTTGTTTTTTTCGAGACAGGATTTCTCTGTGTAACCTTGGCTGTCCTGGAACTCACTCTGTAGACCAGGCTGGCCTCGAACTCAAAAATCTGCCTGCCTCTGCCTTCCAAGTGCTGGGATTAAAGGCATGCACCACCACAGCCTGGTGAGATTTCTTTTTTTAACGTGAAGAAATGGAGGCTCCTCTAGTTGTACCTGATATGACCTGTATCCCATGGATACAGAAGGGGAGGTGGGGCATAAATTTTGTGTAAGTTGTATTCCAAAGGTATGCTTTAAAAATACAGCTTGGTGAGATTTACCTTGGTCCATCCAAAATCTTGCTGTAGTTACTTTTGACAGTCTACTGTGATTCTCTACCACAATTTAACAGTTTGGTGCCTTTACCCACCAGGAGTCTGCCTTCTTTGTTTTCCAACAGCAAAGCTCTTAGACCATTCAAAGCCTGTTACTATGGGAATCTGGGACATTGTGGAGGAGGCAGACCTACAACAAAAGGCTGCAATTGACTTCTGTTTGCTTTAAGCAGATCAGTGAAGAGTCAAGGGAAGAAGCTAATACATTCTGCCCTACCTAACTCACCTGAAGACGTTGGCTTTGCCCTTCCCATTAAAGATGAGAGTTGTTGCGGTAAATTTGTAACCCAATTTACGGAATCAATGAATTCACAACTCAATTAGTTGGTATACAAGCTACTCGCCTAGGTTGGGCAGATCTACCACTACACTACTCTATTCCCATCTATTAGATCCCATATGATTTGTGATTTCTCCAAGCCACGTGCTTCAGCTCCATCCTCCTTCCACCTTGTCCTCCTCTGTCGTCCTCCTCTCCAGTCTCCCCCTCTGTCTCCTCTCTCCCCTTCTCCCCCCAAACTTTTCAGTTCCACCTTCCCTCCTGCTACCCAGTCATCAGCCTTAGCCTTTATTTGAAAAGTTAAGGTGGGGAGAAAGTTTGCTCCTCATCTGCAGTGCTTTCCTGGAGAGGAGAATTAGCATCAAAAAACAAGACCAGGGCTATCCACAACAGAGAGTGGCAGGGTATGGTGTACTACTCTCAAATGTGGAGCCAGCCTGGGTTACCTAGAAAGTTATCAAAGTTATCAACCATCCTTCACTGCAGAGTAAAGCCCTGTCTCCCTAGTTACACACAGAATTACCCTCTCTCCCAAGAAGATAAAAGTGAGCTTGGAAAGATGGCTTGGGGTTAAAAGCATTCATTGACTGGCTGCTCTTCCAGAGGAAGCAGGTTCAATTCCCAGCACCTACATGGCAGCTAACCACTTTCTGTAACTGCAATGCTAGGAGATCCAATACCCTCATCTGGCCTTCAAGGGCACTGCATGTGTGTGGTACAGGCAGGCAAAAGATCCATACACATAAAATAAGACTTTTGTTTTAGAAAAAGAAAGAAAAGAAAATCAAGGTGACAATGTACTACAAAACAGAGGTTAAGAGGAAGAAAAGAATCATTCTGATTTGTTTTGTCGTGGGTTTGTCTATTTTACTAACTCTGGAAAATTGATGAATTTCAGTCATCATTAAAGTCACCATGTTAGTCAGAGGTATAATCAAGATTGTAAGGTGTCTTCATTTTGGACTAAAATTTCTCTTCAGCTGACTAGTAGCAGGTTGTGTTTGCTCACACGCATGTGATCCACAGGCATACACATGCTATCTACATACATACAATACACATTGTATTTCTTTTTGTTTGTGTTTATTTTTCATTGAAGGTACATTTTATTTTTCTTATCACAAGAAGACCAAGGATACAAAATTCCTTCTATATATGAAAACTCATAAATATCTAAACCAAATGGCAGATGAAATAACTCCTTTGAAAAGAAATACAAAAACTCCACCATTCCTTAACAGGTTTCTTTTCTGAGTATTTTTAGAGGTTTTGCCTGCCCTTGGCTTGCCAGTTTCTGTTTTGAATTCCTTAACATGCACTCTCCTATATTTATGAATGGTAACAAACAGTCTATATACATAGATCCAACAGCACTGCCTGAGGCACTCGGTCCTTAAGTGAGTTCTCATCTAGATTAACCACAGCTCCTTCAATCAGAGACGTCCCTTATTGTTCAGTATCCCCAGTCTGAATCCTGTCCCATTCCAGAACCATTGGGGCACATTATGTTACCTCTACCAAGGTTGTCTTAGACGCTGGAATCACTGAGCAGTTATGTCCTCATGCTGTCTAAGGACGAGCACAGAATTATCAGTTGAGCTATATGGAAGTGACTTTCACAAATAACTTCGTCAGTTTTACATGGGATAGACATGTGTTAGCCCTTAAATGTGGACCTGGTACCTCTGTGGAATATTTCCTAAGCAGTTATTTGATATGGGATGGGCCCCTCAATGGTCCCCTCAATGACAGAATCAATCACCTCAATATTTCTTTTATTTTTATTATTACTTTTATGTATATGAGTGCACTGTAGCTGTCTTCAGACACACTAAAAGAGGGCATCAGATCCCTTTATAGATGGTTGTAAGCTCCCATGTGGATGCTGGGAATTGAACCTAGGACCTCTAGAAGAGCAGCCAGTGCTCTTAACTGCAGAGCCATTTCTCCAGTCCCTACATTTTTTTCATGCTAAGTTGCCCAGGTTGACCTCAGACTCGGGGTCCTCCTATCTCATGTCCCAAGTGCAGAGTACATCAGCCTAGCAGTGTCGCTTTTTCTGAGCATCATGAATCTATTTCAAAAGATACACCGTCAAAGACATTTAAATATTTAATATTTTAAAGGTGTAAATGGAATATCAATCCATAGTTGAGGTTTATGGTGATTTTTCTTTTTGTGAATTTTTTTAAACTGTAGATGACCATTTATTAGGAAGAAATTGTTACCTTTTGAATCCCAAAATTATCTAAAATAAAAATCTTAGGCTTACTTTCAGCTTCCAAACTGGTTTTCTTTAATTTAGTAATTCGGTGGGTCTTTCTACTAAATTTTATCCCCCAGAACTTGATTTGATTTCTTAATTAACATTCTATTACGTTCTATTTTGGGAATCTTCAGGAAGAGTGGGATTTTATCCCTCAGAACTTGATTTGATTTCTTAATTAACATTCTATTTTGGGAATCTTCAGAAAGAGTAGGGAACCCAATTAGGTGGTCAGGTAGATGCATTTTTTTTAACCATATCTACCATGGGTATTAGGGGAGTTTCGGGGATATGATTCCCCTTAATGATTCAGGATTGGTTAAGACCTAGATGATGTACACACATGACATTACAAGCACAGCCACTGTGTGGTAAGACACTATAAACATTGCTTACAGCTAATCATCAGCAGAGGGTTCACTGCTTTCCAGGGTCTAAAAAATGTCTTTGTCCCTCTGTAGAACTTCAAGTCCTGGTCCCATCTAAAAGGCACACAAAAGGAGCTCAAACTCAACTTCTTGCGAGACACGCCTACACACATGCACACATTTATAAAAATAATCTTGTCCTAAAGAGCTACGTTTTGATTTTAGAGAATGGGTATCATGCACATGCACCAAAGCTTTCATTCCCCTGGCTACATACGGCTTAGAGATGTGAGAAGCTGCTGACTACTTAGCTAGTTTTCGTGGCACCTCAGTAAAGGCAGAGTACAGGAAATAAATAGTTCAGAGTCAGGGTAAATTCTCTATCCCGTAGTCCAGGTAGTCCAGTCATGGGGATCCCAGGATGACTGGAGGCTGTGAGCATATTCAAATCTCTTTTCCAGACTATTTCTGAAAGAGGCAGTGCCTTTCAGAGCTCCTCTTTTCTCTCCTCCCCAAAGCCGACTTGATTGCCTTTGGTTTCCCAAGCTTGACCTCAGCCATCCTGCAATACAAACAAGAACCTGCTGCAGAGTTGGGTCTCAATTAACAAAAGCAGAGTGTTACTAAAATACCATTTTCCAAATGATTATAAGGGAAGACTTCAAAAGATGAGCACCTCAGAGCTGCCATATTAAGGAGAGAATTAAAAAATCTCTTTCTTTAAAAGAAAGTCAGCTAGGTGTGACCTGAGCCTGAGTCCATGATACTTGGGAGCCAAAGGAGGATCCCTTGAGCCCAGGAGATGGATGCTAGCCCAGGGCAACATCGTGTGACTCCATCTCAAAAACAAAAACAAAAAACAAAAACTTAAAAACACAAGCAGGGACCAGAGAGATGGGTCAATGTTTCAGAGTGTTTGCTGCACAATCATGGATTTTAGTACCCGTGTAACAAGCTAGATGTCCAATCTAGATGTCTTCGGCACCCCTGGAACTACAACCTTGAGATGGTGGTGCAGGAGCCAAGAGGATTAGACTGCTGGAGCTAACTAGCTTCAGGCCTAGCAGAGGAAAGACATCAGTTCAAATTTAAAGAGAGACTTCTGAATTAGAGAAAGAAAATGGAGAGAGAGAGAGAGAGAGAGAGAGAGAGAGAGAGA
>JADRCD010237502.1:0-26279 GCA_019843815.1 Montemys delectorum | reverse complement strand
GGGTAGACATGTCTATTTCTTTCAGCTCAAGCTGAATAGTGTGATTCAAGAGTCTCTTGAGTGAAATAAAGACAAAGGAGGCCTTGGACAGTGCTGGCCAGAAGGCAGACACTCTGGCTCCTGGTGGACTCTGGGTAACCAGGGGCAGTTTGAGCTGGAAAGGCTTGCCTGAGTTGCCTAGTGTCTCAGGTCTTACTTGGAGCTCAAGACTCTGGGATGAGGGCCCTCAGACCCTATCTGGAACAGCAAACCTGCCGAGCTGATGAGAATGGGCAGCCAGTAACAAAGGCAGGGAGTGAGACCCCCAAGGATAAAGGCCAAGATGAGAGAGAGAGAGAGAGAGAGAGAGAGAGGAAGTTGGATGGATCACCCAAGGAAGAGATCAAGAGGAAGCTCACTGAACAGACCCAGGCATTGTGGAGAGGACCCGAGACACATCCATCAGGAGCCTCTCTTCCCTTGGTGGGGGGTGGGGGTGGTTGCTGGAGTACAGGCCTGGGATGAGATGCAGTTAGGGGCCTGGTAAAAACACACCAGTCACTGGGAACCTGAGCTCACCGCAGCTCCCATGGGTCCCCTCTCCACCACACTCGATAACAGCAGAATCTCAGGAATCCTACTCTGAGCTTTAGGCTGACACAAATGTGGGTTTCTGCTCCTACATAGACGACACCTGTCACGTTGCCTGGAGTCATCAAGACAAATTAGAATGAGACGAAGTTTAGCACAATTCCTAGTCCATCGACTGTGGTCAGGACATAGGATCATTGCTATGAATATTTCAAATTTACCAAGACTGTTTTTTTTCTTTTTCAGCTCAGTGTATGATCTTGAAGAGTGTCACATGTGCATTTCAAGGTAAAGAGTATTCTATTATTGTTGGGTAGAATATCCCACCAGCATCAATTGATAAAACAGACAGGCCTACATAAGCCCTCTGATTCCACACTTGCTTCAGCTACTTGCTCCACCAATTACAGGAGGAATACTGCGATCTGTAAATGCCTGTATTTGTCTATTTCTCCTTTCGGGTTTTGTTTGATGAGTATTGAAGGCATATTATTTACAGGACCATCACACCCTATGGATAAATTGGCCCCCTTATCATTACACGATGGGCCTCTTTTATCCCTAGTGCCTGGGGATCGTGTATTAGTGTGTTACCATGGCCAATAGCTCACAGGAGAAACTTAATGGAGGAAGGCTTCGTTCTAGCTCATGTCTCAGGAGGCATCGGTCTATCGTGCTGGGGGCGGGGTACCATGGGATGCACAGCAACGAAGGCATGAAGCATGAAGCAAGGGCTCTGCGTGTCTTCAAGGGCTAGGAGACAGAAACAAAGCAAGGCTACATGCTCAAGGCCCACCCAGGGGCCTACAGCAAGCATAGGCTCCATAATTTCCCAATAGCATCACCGCTGGGGATGAATATTCAAATACTTAGACCCAAGGTTGAATTTCACAGTCAGCCACAACACCTGGCAGAATCCCTCATTCTCCAACCTCCTTTTATCGGATATCAATAAAGTCGCTACTATCTCATCTGAATGATATTTGCTTGTATATACCTCCTCAACCTTTGGCTCTCACCGTGTCTACGTATTTACTGTAGTTTCTTACAGACAGCCGGACAGCCCAAAGCTGGAGCTTGCCCTTTCAAATCCACTCTCTTCGTATTGGTGCATTTACACATGAGGTTTGAATTCAAGCCTACTCCCAAACTGCTTTTTAACTTGTCTCATCTCTCCTCTTCTTTCTATGCTATAGGTGCGCCATGTTTAAGCATCCCTACACATCTTTCAGCACTCTGCTCCTTAGCTAGATCCCTGTGTGTTTTCCTTTTGAGCAGCTGCTTTAGTGTTAGCAACATGAATCTTTACTGGTCACAGTCTACTCTTACCCGTTACGCTCCATGTAGAACGGAACGATGCGATCACAGTATACCGCCATTTCCTACCTTCAGTGTTTGTACTATTGTTATTATATTATATTGTTGTTATAAACCTCTTAATGCATCATTATTATTTTGTTTTAAATATGTATATACTTTAAATGTATTTTGATGTCAAGGTACTAATAGCCCCTTCATGTATTTATTTACTTATGGTTACCACTTCAGTTGTCCTTCATTCCTTTAGGTATATTTAAGTGTCTGCTTTTTTTTAAAAAAAAATCAATTTCTCCTTCTCAAGAAATTCCCTGTGACATTTCTTGTAGTAAAGATCTGCTGGTGACAAACGCTGCCAACTTCTCTTGGCTGAAAAAGCCTTCCATCCCATCTCCACTCTCAGGAGCTATTTTCACAGACAGACATCGGTTGACGTGTTTTTCTTTTCTTTCAGCTTTTGAGCGTGTTCTGCTTCTCCTGGCCTCACTAGTAGTTAGTGAGAAATCGGCGGCCATTATTCATTTTCGTTCCTCCCTATAGAAAGCACTTTGTTTCTCCAGCTGTTTACACTCATCTCTTAAGCTCTGGTTTTTTAGCAGTTTGGTTGTGATGTGGCTCCATGTGGTTTTCTTTCTGTTTATTCTTTCAGGGGTTGGTTGAATGCATTGAATATATAAATTTGTAATTTTCATCAACTTTTAAAAATTCCATTTTTTTCTTCTAATTTTCTCTTCCCCTTTATGGGACTCAGTTACATAGATGTAAATCTACAAGGTATGCTATTTCCCATGGACCACTGAAGCTCTTTTTGATTTGGCTGGGTTTTTTGTTTTTGTTTTTGTTTTGTTTTGTTTTGTTTTGTTTTTGCCTTTTTTCCTGTTTCATTTTATATAGGTTTATGCTCCTTTTCAATAAACCTTATTTGCAGTGTCTAATCATATATTCATCTATTATAGATTGAGTGATTCATATGTCCCCCCCCCCTAAATTCAAGTTGAATCCTTAACCCCAGTACAATAGAATTTGTAGATGGAGCCTTTGAGACACCATTAGGTAATGATGGTAGAGCCTGGTCCAATGGGATTAGTACTCTCAGAGGAGAAGACTCTGGCCTGGTATACTGGTACAAGGTGTATAATCCCACCACACAGAAGAGCCTGAAGCAAGAAAATCAGAGAGTTCAAGGTCATCTTGGACTACATAGAGACAGTGAAGGTGGAGAAGAAGAGGAGGAGGGATGATTGGAGGGAGGGAGAAAGAGGAGAGGAGAGGAAAGGAGAGGAGAGAAGAGGAGAGAAAGGAGGGAGGGAGGGAGGGAGACAGAGAGAGAGAGAGAGAGAGAGAGAGAGAGAGAGAGAGAGAGAGAACATTCCACAAACATACCAAGAATAGGCCACTGAATTATGAAGGCAGTCATTTTACAAGACACCAAGAAAAAGGAAGCCCCACGGGAACTTGGCCACACTGGAACCCCGCTTTCAAACTGAGCCTCCAGAACTGTCCATGCTGTTGAATTCTTGAGTATATGGAGCATATTTATGACAGCTCCTTTACGAGCCTGAATGCCACTCTGCCGCCCTGTTATTTCTTGATGTATTTGAATGAACTGATTCCTCTAGGGGAAACCACATCTTTCCTTGTTTCTCTGGTGTCTACTACTTCTTAGTTTGGTTTAGTTTCATGTGCCTGAGTGTTTTGCTGACTTGTCTATATGTGCACCACACACACACACACACACACACACACACACACACACAATGCCCACAGGGATCAGAAGAGGGCGTTGGATCCCCTGGAGCTGGAGTTCAGGACCAGTTGTGAGCCGCTGTGTGTGTGGCGGGAGCAGATCGGAGTCCTCTGCTAGGGCAGAAAGTGCCTTTAACTACTGAGACATGGCTCTAGCTCCTGTTGTCTACTTGTGTTAATAGAATGCCCATTGAGAACTTCATCCATCTGACTGCTAGATTTTGTAACAATGTGTCAAAGAGTACTAGGAATTATTTCGCAGGCAGTCGCATGAAACTGGAGCCTTTGAGGCTTGTTTTGTGGGTTGTCTGTGTGTTAGGCGTCAAACCCAGGGCCTTATGCATATTAGTACCCTACCACAGCGCTACTTTTGAGCTTCCCTTATACTTTTGAGGGCAGATGTGGAGTAGCCTTTACTTTATTATGAAGGCATGTCCCTGCTGTGACTCTGCCAGATGTGAGACTTCTCACTCTGGTTAGTGGAAACTGACTCCTGTTTCTACGTGAACCAAAAAAATTACCAAGATGGAACTTACTGAATATAATTGGATTTAAAAAGTGAAGATAAATTACACTGATGAATGGTGGCTTCAGTCAGCAATAAAAGTAATATTGGGACAGAGGAAATATTTAACTTTAGAAGCCTGTTAGACAGCTAAGTGGAGCCGTCTTCCAAGACCACGCATCTGTGATTTCTGACCCAGGGAAGTGGTGGCGGCAGAGGAGAGAAGTGGGAGTCACCAGCCCGTCACAGTTAGGAGCCGCTCACAAGGCGCTTTGTTCACGTGGTCACTGCAGTGTGGGAAGAGAATGCGGTTGCCGAGAAACACAGCAGACAAGAACACGGGAATACAGGTGGTCTCCTAAAAAGCGGCTCCAAGGCAAGCAAGAAGAGGCAGGAAAGAAGAGAGCAAGAGATAAGAGGAAGACCAATGCTGGAAAGCTTTAGAAAGAGATGAGTCTCAAGAATGGTACTGTCCACACCGCAAGAGGTCACAGTGCAATGCAGTGAGATACTGACTGGATATCCAGTGAGAGATTATCCAGTCTCTGAGGTAATCTGCTGAGGGTCTCTGTTCAGCCTAGGGAGAGGAGTCTTAGTGACCCAGGGGCGGTAGGCCACAGGGAGCAGGCAAGTGAACGGGAGGTGAGGAAAGGTTAACTCCTCTTTCTAGAAATGTGGGAAGGAGAGGCAGAGGCAGGCAGATCTCTGAGTTCAAGGCCAGCCTGGTCTACAGAGTGAGTTCCAGGACAGCCAGGGCAACACAGGGGAACCCTGTCCCGAAAAATCAAAAAACCAAAAAAAAAAAAAAAAAAAAAAAAAAAAAAAAAAAAAAAAAAGAAATGTGGGAAGGAAGAGAAGGCTAGTTAGGAGACGTGGCTGAGGGATCTTTATGATGGAAAGAATTCTAGCACATTTATTAGCTCAGAAGAAAGGGCAGTAGAAAAAGACATCCTCAGAGAGACAAGAGTAATAGAGGACTTCCCTTCGTGTCTACAGAGACAAATTAGCAAGGAAGAAGTCAGTCATAACCTCCATCTTAAAGACAGAAGGGTAAAGCCCAGTGTGAACGAAATTCACAGCAAACCACACAGCTCGGGAGGCGACAGAAAAGATTCTACCCCCACTGCCTTCCTGTGCCAGAAGACTCCCTTGAATGATTCCGGAGCCCCGGGCAGTCCTGCAGAAATCTAGAGAAAGCTAGTGTCTGGGCCGCCAAGAAGATAATGTAAGATGCATTCTGAGAAGGGGTTGCTGTCGGCAGAGGGACGGGGCAGAGGACGGAGCCAGGAAAAAGCAAAGACATCTCCTCCCAGGCAGCAGCTGCTCTCAAATATGTCACGACTTGTCAAAGAGGCAGAAATAGAAGCAGTTTGGGGAGTGGAAGGGGGTAGGGTAACATGCTATGGCTTCTGAAGCCATGTGGAGGGTGACGGGAAGGAAGAGGGACAAACAGGGAGGCTGAGCCAGAGGTGAGTGTGCGAGGTTGAGCATAGGAGCAAAAGTGAATTAGGGACAACATTCCCTAAAGAAACTGGTACTGCCTGACCCCAGTGGTTTGATCTTCCGGTCAAAACTGCTTCAAACAACCTACAGAGCCCGCCTCTAGATGAGAGAGTAGCTCAGCGGTGGAGCACTTGCCTAGGGTGTATGCCAAGGCCTTGGCTTCTGAGCCTAGTACCTCAAAACCAACTACTTTAACAGCAGCCACACAAACATTGCCTTCCTACTCCAAGTACACGTTCCCTACAGAGAATGATCTATGCAGCCAGCCAGATTTCCAGTTTTAAAAGAAAAAGTTTATCAGGTATGCAGCAAACCAAAGCAAAAGAAGTTAGCAAGCAGAGAGGGAACCTCCTCAGACTGGGCACTTGCAGCATCCACAGAAGTGACTGAGGAAGCCCTGGAGAGAGAATCAGGCTGAAGTTCCCGACAGAGAGATTTCCGGGCAAAGCAAGACATTCAGTGCATTTTGGATGTCTCCGGCCTCCTGTTCCCATTGCAGACATTTTTTATATACCATGGGATAGACAACAACAGCCCCAGTGGGAAGTAGTTTACCTTTATCCATTCTCCAGGGCACAATATTTTTTACTATCCTTAGTCACTAGCTATACTCATTGCTCCGTGTTTCAGACCCAGGGGGCCAGCCTGCCCTAAGATGGGGAACCTTGAAGGACACTTGAACTCAACATGGAGTTTGAGGCGGAGTAGGGGAGGCTCCTCACTCCCAGAGTGCGAACAGCACAGGACAGTTTACCCATATGATGTCTCTCAAGCTCGCTGGCATTTCCTCCAGGCCTACAAGTTGAGCTAAGGGGGACAGGTATTTGTTTAGATTATTGGTTCCAGCATCTTGGTTTACAGGTGGGCAAACTGAGAACCAGAGAGGGGACAAAACAGCATCATGCCCTGCCTCCCATCTCCTTTTCCATCCACTTCCCTTAAATTCCTGACAACTTTTTGCCCCAGCCAGGAAGTAAGGGCCTATTGTGATGGGGGGTTGGGAACGCTCGAAGTCTTCACCCTTATTCCCAAAGGTCCCACAGTGCCAGGCCCTGGGTTCCCATTGCCATGTACTCTCCTGAGCCCTGATCCGGTTATTAGGAACATCAGCTCTCTGCTTTGTCTCCAACAACCATCTCTCCTTGACCCCAAGTCTCCTGGGACCCAACTTCTTCTGCCTCCAGGCCAGCCCCTTTCCCCAGCCCAAAGCCAAAGATTCTTGAAGGATGATCCTGGCTCTGAGCTCCAGATTCCAGGCAGCGCTGGGATTTCCCAGTGGTTACCTGATGCTTAGCCCTCATGGAGACAATGTGGCCCAAAGGCCGGGGTCTCTTCCCTGTCACAGTTCTAAGCTCTGTTCCCATTGGCCGCCAAACTTTGTCCCAAGGCCCCAGCCTCTCTTCCCATTTTCCTCTCTCCATCACAGCTTCCCCTGAGGTCTCCCTGAATTCCGTCCCCCCCAGGCCCACTCCCCCCGGGGATTGGGAACTCTCCTACTGAGCCCCTCCTCACTTGCAACCTCACAGAGGGAGAGGGGTTCAGCTCAAGTCCTGGAGTAAGAGACACCCCTTGGTCCTCAGCATTCTCGAACAAGTCTCTTTTCTGAGCCTCTGTCTCCTGCGTAGAAGGAAGATGGACTGGTCGGCCCCGAGCTGCCTAGCGGCTTTGATGGTCTACGATGCTGTGATCTCATTCCACCCTGTTAAAAAGCTACTGCCTCATAAATAGTGTTGGTTTGCACATCATATTTATGCATACTTACTGAAGCATATATATACATATATATACATATACATATATATGTATATATCCAAGACCCAATGCCCATGTAGTCCCAATAGTAATTCTCTTGCCTGAGGGGCCAGAGGCTCCCCTCTCTATACCTTCTTGCTCCTCCATGCCCAAGCACGTGAGACCTTCAGAAAGAGAAATGTGCTTTGATTTTAGTCAAGCCACCTGGCAACCCAGGTCAGCCCATCAGTAGGGACTGGAAAGGGTTGGAGGCCAGACCGCCGCCATGGAGGTATGCAGCTGAACGAGAAGGAACCCGGAGCAGGTGAAGGGGATTTCTGAAACCTGATGCAACCATGCAAATGAGGTCAGCCCAGCATGCAAATGGACAAAGTCAAGTTGAGATGGTCAGGGTAGGAGGCCAACAGCCTGGGTCTGAAGCCTTTGTAGGGACTAGGAGCTTTCTCTGGAGAAAGCATGACCCGTCAGAGGAGGCTACAGTAGGGGCAGGGGGCCCCCTATGTGCCCACGCAGCAGGGGTAGGGATTAAGATTGGACGCCCTGCTGTCAGGTCAGAGCTGATGGATCACCACTGATGGTGGAGCACAAAGGAGCTCTGTGCCTGGCACCAATGTGTTCCCGTCCATCAGAGGGCAGCTTGTGGGGTGCTGGGGTGTGCAGGAGGGAAAGACCAAGGACTAGCCATGCCTCACGGATTAGTGAGAGAACAAGGTGTCTAAAAGGCCAGTACCCCCACCTCTACACTGGGGTTTCGAAAGATTCTACCACTTTAGTCCCCCAAAGCATCTTTGCCTTCAGTGGAACCTGGCATGATCGTCAACCCACATCATCCCGACATACACAGAGACCTCTACAGACAAGGATTCACTGAGACCCAGAGGCACAACTCCCGGCCCTACCCTCATCAAGCAGGGGCAAACATCACACTCACATCCTGGGGTGCTTCCTGTAGGCCAGAGCTATGTCTGGTCACTTCCCTCATCCCCACCCAGGGACCAACACAGAGTAGGGGTTGAACAAAGGAAAGAGAAAGAGAATCGATTTCTCTTCTGAGTTATACTTTTCCCTTTTCTAGCCTTCCCCCCTTTGTCACGCAAGCACTCTCTACAGTACACAAGTGTTACTCAACTGTGAGCACAGGGTAGCAGGTAGATGACATCCTGTTCATGTCACCTGGTACCCAGTGCATAGTACACAGCTTCTTGATTGAAATTATGGCTGGGGAGGGGCACAGTGGGTGAGTGGAGTGATGGTATACAACTTTAATCCTAGCACTTGGAAGGCAAAGGTAGGGGGAATCTCTGTGAATTTGAGGCCAACTCTGTTCTACATCGTGAGTTCAGGACAGAGGTACAAAGAAAAACCTTGTCTCAGAAAAAAAGGGGGGGGGCAGGAGGGGATTCTCTCCTCCAATCCTGATCCTGCGGTCCATAGGGTCAGTTTAGATACCTGATTTGAGGAGCATGAGGCTAAGAACGGGTGAGGGCACAGAAGCAAAGAGATGGCAATGCAGGGGTTAAGTCTTGTACTCACTGGGTGTTTTGATGTGCTGAGTGTACATATATACACACACAGGTGCACATGTGCGCACACAAACACACAAGTGCACATGTGCATACGCATACATATGCACACGTGCACACACGCACACATGCCTTCTGCTGCCATTTTGAGACATGACTATTTCCCCGGTCAAATCTACCCTCCTGCCCCTGAGCCGACGGTTCAGACCTTTATCATCTCACTCCTGGATTACTGTCAGGCAGGGTGGGGGTAGGGGTGGGGTAATGAAGTTTTCTTGCCTCAGTTGCCAAGTCCCTCCATAGCCGGTCGGGCCCCTTACCCTCACAGACTTGTTTCCAGCCCCGTCCCCCGCTCCCGGAACCCTGAGAGATACACACACACTGACCACCCAAGCACCTTCCTCTTCTCACCTCTTCACGTCCTCTTTCTGCTGTTTCCCCAAGGCCTGGTCCAGTCCGTCCCTCCTCCACAACCCTCCTTGTCCACGTTGTCCCTGTTTGGTTTTGTTTTTTATTGTGTCCGAGACAAGAGTCTCCCAACTAGCCCAGACTAGCCTGGAACTGGCAATCCTCCTGCCTTGGCCCCTCCAAGTATTAAAGGTATGTGCCACCATGCCCACCCAGCTTCAGCCGTCTCATTGGCTGCAACATTGACAGCTTTGTGATGGGGCATTGGCTGCTAAGGCTCATCGGCTAGGCAGTAGGGTCCTGCAAGGCATCTAAGAACAATCCACTCCCGCTTCAGAGGGAGAAGACAGACTGTTTAGGGGTAAGTCGGATTGGGTCCCCCAGAACAAAAGATACAATTTGGCCGTTTCCACGGCAGATGTGACATCCGTCCCTCTCTTTTTCGGGGCTCACAGGGCTGGAGTATAACCTGAAGCAAGGTAAATTTTTGATTGCTTGCTTCTTCACTTTGAGGAGGTGGGAAGTGTGCTGAACGTGGTCATTTTCTGTCTAGGTTTAGAACCCACAATACTGTGCTTCACTTTGTGTCCCCGAGTGAAGTCAAGAACTGACTTCATAAGGCCTCACTGTGTCCCTATTTGTTTGGGGTTCTTTTATTGTCCAGCATGTCCCACACACACCTGTTTCCTACTTCAAAAGACAGAACTTTCTTAGCTACGTCACGTGGCTTAAGAGAGGAGAAAAGGGCAGGTAGCCCTTCCGACCTCAAACAGCTCTCACTGGGAAGGGAGCCCTCCTGAGCCCCCTCCACAGACAACTCCGCCCTTCCCCTGGTGTCCTGACCGGTAGTTACAATGTATCCGTCTCCTGCTCCTCTGTGGGAACAGGGATAGCGGACCGATCCGCACCTAATCTGCAGGCTCCCGGGGAAAATCCTGAACCATAGGTGAAAGTTGGTTTGTTCAAAATCCAGAATTCCTGAAGCTTCAAGTCATTGGACTAGGTTCTGACGTGACAGCCACAGGCAAAGGGATTAGGAATCATGGGTTGGGTGAAAGGTGGCCAGAGGCCTGCACGCCGCTCTTAGAACTGGTCCACCAATGCCTCTCCTGAAGTATCTACTGGCTGATGGAGCCCAAGGTTCAATAGAAATGGCCCTTCCCCCACCTGACATTCTAGAGTTGTATGACGCATGCAAAGGTGATGACTCAGACAGGAGGGAATAGAAGTCAGCCTGGTGGCCCAGGACAGACACAAACAACGTAAAGGACGATTTCTCCTTATCCCCCCCTTCTATAGAAAGGCAATACCAGTACCGGAAAGATGGTACCAGTGCCGGAAGACATCCTTGTGGGGAAAGCACAGTAGAGTTGATTAAGAGAGACCAAGGAGGGAGACGGGGAACTGAACAGCTCTTGACTAGGGAGACAAAGGCAACGTAGAGTAGTCTATGAGTTCTAATCCTTGCCAGACACTGACTTCACCTGATCCTACTACTGAAGAACTCCTTGTGTTCTCTTACTTCAATCTACCCCCAACATCATGAGACCTGGTCAAAGAGGCCGGAGAAACCCCAAAGTTGAATCCATTTGCCCTTCTGACTTTCTGTCTTTGCCTCCATGGACCCTAGGGATTCACACACACACACACACACACACACACACACACACACACACACGCCCCAAATCTGGAGTGGTCCTGATGTGGTCGTAGGTCTTTAGGGGGTCTCATGGGACTGACATAGTATGGTTTAAGGTGCTGCTGAGCAGGAAAGAGAAGGCAAGATGGATTCTGAAGACCTCTTCCGTCCAAGGCAACCCCTTTCTTGCTCCCTCCCGCCTTGTCCACCAGCTGCCTTGGACCATGGAGGAGAGAGCAGGCAGGAGGCCCGGGTAGGAGTAATTGAAAGGAGCAGATGAGACGGGGGAATGCACCCACCCCCACCTTTCCCTGCCCCACAGGGGCTGTGGAGAAATGAAAACTAATCAAATTACAGCCGACGGCCTCCCGACCCGTGCACAGGAGCCGCCTGGGCCAGGGGCAGCCTGGCAGGGTGGGGTGGGGGCAAAAGGAGAGGGAAGGGGAATCACATGTAATCCACTGGAAACGTCTTGATGTGCAGCAACAGCTTAGAGGGGGGCTCAGGTTTCTGTGGCGTTGGCTATATTTATCTCTGGGTCCATGCCAGCAGGGAGGGTTTAAATGGCACCCAGCAGTTGGCGTGAGGGGCTGAGGGAGCTTGGGGGCCAGTGGCAGGAACAAGTCTTTTCCGATGGAGCTGTATGAGACATCCCCCTATTTCTACCAGGAGCCTCCCTTCTATGATGGGGAAAACTACCTTCCTGTCCACCTGCAGGGCTTCGAGCCCCAGGGCTATGAGCGGACTGAGCTCAGCTTAAGCCCGGAAGCCCGAGGGCCCCTGGAAGAAAAGGGACTGGGGACCCCTGAGCATTGTCCAGGCCAGTGCCTGCCATGGGCATGTAAGGTGTGTAAGAGGAAGTCTGTGTCAGTGGACCGGCGAAGGGCAGCCACACTGAGGGAGAAGCGCAGGCTCAAGAAAGTGAATGAGGCCTTCGAGGCCCTGAAGAGGAGCACCCTGCTCAACCCCAACCAGCGGCTGCCTAAGGTGGAGATCCTGCGCAGTGCCATCCAGTACATTGAGCGCCTACAGGCCTTGCTCAGTTCTCTCAACCAGGAGGAGCGCGATCTCCGCTACCGAGGCGGGGGCGGGCCCCAGCCGGTGGTAAGTGGCTGGTGCATCGGATCCAGGGATAGAGCCAGAGGGAGGTGCCTGGTCAGCCTTGGGCCACCAGAGCTAGAACAGGTGCAAAGCAGGACCCCCCTCGGGAATCCTAGGACCCCTTTCCTTGTCGGCTAGACTGTCCAGTGGCCTTCTGTGCTCATACAGTGGCCAGACCAGACAAAGGCAGTGGATATAAATACAGATGGGGTGGGGTGGACTGGCACAGGAGAACAGAAGGGGCCCGGAAACAAGCCTGGGGTAAGGGCTTAGGTGAGCCGAGCCGAAAATGAGGAAAAGTAGCCAAAGAAACTTGCTTTGTCCCATGTCCACAGCCTCCATATTTGAGCTGACAGAACACATTAGAATGCTCAGGAGCCACCGAAACAAAATACTCTCGTTTACCACTTTTACTCCCGAAGTGAAGGCAAAATTCTCATCCTAGAAGCTAAAAAAGACCTAGAAGTAGGATGTTTATGGTAACATTCTAGGGTAGGTAACTGACCCGGTAACCCAGACCGAGAGAAATACCTGAGACCAGTAGTAGACTTGACCTTGGACCTTGGCCTTGTCTTGCATGCAGGTGCCCAGTGAATGCAACTCTCACAGCGCCTCCTGCAGTCCGGAGTGGGGCAATGCACTGGAGTTCGGTCCCAACCCAGCAGGTAAGTGAATCCTGACCCTGGGAACATGGCTCAAATCCCTTAGTCCCTAACTAGGCTGGGCTGGTCCCTTACTATATACCCTGTTCCAGTCACCTTCCAGCAGCTTTTCCAGGAACTTGCTGACCTGAGAGCCCCGAATGGTAGGCTGGAGACTCTGTGCCTCCCTATAGGCTTGACCAGCTAAAGAGTAATCAGAGCCTCCAGCAGCGTCCCAGCTGGGGTCTAACCTCAGGGAGAGGAGCCTGCCCCTGGCTCTGCCCCTGCCTCTGCCCCTGAGCCCAGTTCCCTTGGATATCATGGCTTCACCTTGGGATAGCCATTTCCAAAACCTAACTTCATTAGGAGATTTCAGAAGCAGCCCACAAGTACACACACACACACACACACACACATACACACAGCATGGGAAGTGGTAGTGGCTTGGGGGGAGGAGAGACACTCCTGAGTCTTCTTTACCCATTTTGTCCTGGAAAACCTGTGTCGTCAAGGGTCTGATACCCCTTGCCCAGGAAACATTCCCCACCTTCTCCTTACAGATCACTTGCTCGCAGCTGACTCTACAGACGCCCACAACCTGCACTCCCTTACATCCATCGTGGACAGCATCACGGTGGAGGATATGTCTGTTGCCTTCCCAGACGAGCCCATGCCCAACTGAGATGGTCTGCCAGGCTGGGTGTGCATGTGAGCCCCCAAGTTGGTGTCAAACAAATGCTACCACTTCTGCAGCAGGGGCCTTTTAAGTGGGGCTGTCCTGGTGCCCAGAAAAAAGCCCTGGGCTGCCACAAGCCAGACTAACCCCTCCCCATTCACATAAGGCTAACACCCAGCCCAGTAAGGGAATTTAACTGACTCCTGAAAGCTGAGAGCATCCCCTTCCGAGGAGAGAAAGATGGAGTCCAGAGAGCCCCCTTGTTAATGTCCCTCAACGGGGCAAACTCAGGAGCTTCTTTTTTCATTAATCATAATACGCCTCTAATTCCACCCCCCCCCCAAATGAGACAGTTTGAGAGACGTGAGTGTCTTGACCTGGACAAGTGTGCACATCTGTTCTAGACTCTTCCTGAAGCCAGTGGCTGGGCTGGGCCTGCCCTGAGTTGAGAGAGAAGGGGGAGGAGCTATACAGTTCCAAAGTCTCTGGGGGGGCCAAGCATTTGCAGTGGATATTGGGAACCTTCCAGTGCTTTGTGTATTGTTTATTGTTTTGTGTGTTGTTTGTGAAGCTGCCATCTGACCAAGGTCTCCTGTGCTGATGATGCCAGGGACAGGCAGGGAAGGGGGTGGGGGCTCTTGGGGTGACTTCTTTTGTTAACTATGCATTGTGTGGTTTTGCCAAAAAAAAAATTTTTTTTTTTGTAATTCTTTTGCTAACTTATTTGGATTTCCTTTTTTTAAAAAAAAAAATGAATAAAGACTGGTTGCTATCAGAGTGTCTGCAATGATATTATCAGGAGGAGAGACACCAAAACACTGCACCTTCCCCTTGGAGGTCGAAATGGGAGGGGGAGTGGATCACGTGAGTGGAGCTGCCCTCCTGAGCTGGTCATTGGACGCAGGAACCAGGCGGCACACAGCTTGGGGAAAGACAGATTCCATAGAAATCCTTAGACAGAGGCAAGCCTGCACAATGCTCCGTTATATTTTAATTCAGACATCATTCGCAGTCCCCTGTGTTCCAATGTATAGCTCAATAGGTCCACTAAGCCTGCTCATGTGCCTTGTCCCCAGCTCATACCTAGGGCTAGTGGTGTAGAGCTGGGTTTTCAGGACTTTTCTTCCTCAGCTCCATCTCTCCCCTGGATCCACATCACCTTAAGTTCTTTGGAGAAGTAGGAAGTGACAACACAGAACAAATGGGGTCAGATGCTGTCATTTCTTCACAGGACAAATAGCATGTCCCCTTACCACCTTCTGCCCTTCCCTCCAGGCACAGGGATATTCCTGTCCCCACCTACAGCTCAAAGATGAGGAGATTCTGCTGAGGGAGCCAGAGACAAAGAACAATCAGAGGAGAAGCCAGGGTTCTCATCGTTTGAGATGCTATTTTCTTTTTCAAAGACTGGCTTCCTAAGGGGAGAAGGTGGGTGGGAAAGTGAAAGCAGAGCTCACGGGTAGAGATTGTGTAAGGATTAACACAGGGTCTAAATGGACTTTAATCGGAATAGACCAAAAACATCAGCTTCAAATCCACTGTTTGTTTGGTTTCCTGGCGATTATTTCCAAACTATTGCAGGTAGGGATTCCGCATATTGTGCATCCTGGGCCCTCTTCAGTCCTCTCAGGCCTTTTGTCAACTGACCTGAGCCAGTTTAAGAGAGCAGGTGCTGATGGCCATTCTGTAACTTACTCAAGCTCAGCCGGGCCCCTCCCCAACTGCCCTCCCTAAAGAAGAGAGTAAGAGAAAGACTTGGCAGAGCCTCAGGAAGTTGAGAGGGTAAGAAGCCAGAGAAGGTAGGTCCCATCAAGGTCTGATTGTCTCGAATAAGCAATCATCCATCCTGGTTTGTAGGGTTTTTCTTCCTTTTGAGTTTGTGTCATTGGATTTACAGTCTGTCAGATAACCTGAAGAGGAATACTTCTGGGTAGCCTTGAGCTACTGACCCGGAGGCAAAGTAAATGCCTGCATTACCAGTTGTTACCTCTGGTCTCGTGTGCTCCCTTAGGCCCACCAAAATACCCAACTGGGAAACTAAATAGGGCTCTTCTCAGATTTGTGCCCTCTGCCCTAGTGCCTCCCAGTGTTCTGGAGTGGATTCTTCCCAGCTGCCTTCAGTTGTGACACGTCTGGCCCTTGTCCTCCTAGGCCTTACAAGGGACTAGTGCTGGCCAAGAGCAGGGGTACTCCATGAATACCCCGGAGCTCATGGACTCCGGTTGCTGGATATTGTGTTAGAGCCCATTCTTTTCACACTTGGAAAAGAGAGCAAAGGTCGCTGGAGTCAGCTGACCCCTGTGTAACACAGCTTCAAAGTCCTCAAGCCGCAATACGCCAGCACAGCTCGGATGTGAATGGCTAACCCTGCTATCCAGGAGTCCAGAATATGTTCGTAAAAATAAATGTTATTAGGCATAAGGGTTTCCTTTAAATTAACAAACTCTCAACCTTCACAGTAGAATCACAGATAACAGTCTGCATCACATTAATGAATAACGAGGTGGAGTTCTTTAGGGAAATTAACTTAAATTCCTTCATCCGTGGAAGTAACTACAATAAATCAAGCCGGGCTAATCAAATGTTGCCTAATAATAGACACTGAAGACTCCACAAAAATAAAAAGACAAGAATTACTTGAAACTTGGCATGCCAAATGTCAGTGGGGACATAGGAGCATCCTGGCGTTTAGCTAATTATTATGAATTATAGGATGCTCAGTGTACTATCTGTGCCGTCTGGTAAACAGTCTAAGGTGTCTAGATTCCCAGGAGATTCCGTTGGCAGACCAGAAAAGCTTTCCACTAGTGGCTGCAAGTGTAGCGGGTGATTCTCCTCAGTAGTGTGGGAGAGCAACTGTAGGAGAGAGTGGCCCCTGAACTCATGTGTCTGTTCCGTGGATGAAATGCCACCCTATCATCCCTAACATGCCACATCCCGTGGACTTAAGTTTTCTGGTCTCTAGACTCACGTTGGGGTATATAGGCCCAAGGAGAGCTAGAGTTCCAAATGAGATTGGCTAAAGAAATCCCCCACACAACAGGCCTTATTACAGGCCTGTATCACTACCCTTTGGGGACTGGCTGCACCTCCTCCCTGCACTCTCTCAGCTATGAGTGACCACCTGACCCAGACTCCTTGGCTCTCACCCTGTTTAGAACGTTTCCAGGGAGAGCAAAGGAAAACTTTGTTAAGGTCCTCTCCTTGTTTTCTTCCTTGTTTTCTATAAATGCTAAAGAAATATGATGCTGGGCTGGGGAGATGGCTCACTGGTTAAGAGCACTGACTGCTCTTCCAGAGGTCCTGAGTTCAATACCCAGCAACCACATGGTGGCTCACAACCATCTGTAATGGGATCTGATGCCCTCTTCTGGTGTGTCTGAAGACAGCTATAGTATACTTATATACATAAAATAAATCCTTAAAAAAAAAGAAAGAAAGAAAGAAATATGATGCTAGGTCTTCTCTGGAGCCCAGCATGCCTAAAGTCCCATTTCCATACAAGCCTGCTCTTCCTATATTCCCAACCCAGTGGTGGCAACACTGAGTCATGATGGCTTTCTGGACCTTTCTGACCTCCTCTCCTGTAGCCAGAGTCCACTTTGACCAGGAAGAGATGGGAGCCCTGAGAGGCTTGTAGATACTAGACCAACTTGTCTTGCCTTGCCTGGGCTCTGCCTGAGCTAGTGTCTCGCTCCCCTCCTGTCACCTGTGCCCATGAACTCTGTCATTCTTGCTTCATCAGTGTTTAGGGTGTCAATGGCTAGGAAAGAACACAGGAATACAATGCTTGTCCACACTGTTCATCACTCAGATGAGTAGAAAATGGCCCCCGGATGCTTCACAGGTGCCAAGGGCCACCTGAGTGGTTACAAAAGTGTGAGGGAGATAGAACTGGGTTAGCTAGAGAAATCAGGATGCTCTCTCTTAAAAGAAGTAGTTAAGCTGCCAAGCACTCCTGGCAGTAGGTCAGGAATTCACCATACAAATCAAAGTCAGCGATGAGACACTGGGCTCAGACCTAGACTTGAAACCTGTATCTTTCACCTGGTGTGTGACCCTAGCCTGACAATTTCCTGTCTCTTAAAATGGCAATGATCCTGGGGCTGGTGAGATGGCTCAGCAGGTAAGAGCACTGACTACTCTTCCAAAGGCACTGAGTTCAATTCCCAGCAACCACATGGTGGCTCACAACCACCCGTAATGCGATCTGATGCCCTCTTCTGGTGCGCCTGAAGACAGCTACAGTGTACTTATGTATAATAATAAATAAATCTTTGGGAACAACATGAGCAAAGCGGGGTTGACCAGAGCAGAGGTCCTAAAGTCAATTCCGAACAACCAGATAAAGGCTCACAACTACCTGTACAGCTACAGTGTGTACTCATATGCATAAAATAAATAAATAAAAATGGCAATGATCACACATTGCTGAGTTGTTAGGGTTAAGATAAATTAATTTGTATACTAAAAGTTATAATTTGGATGTTTGGGTTTCTCCAAAATCCACATCCAGTTCATGTTCAGGGCTAGAGAAATGGCCCAACAGTTAGGAGAGCTTGCTGCTCTTTCACCCACACTTAGTGTGATGGTTTGGATAGGTTTGGCCCAGGAAGTGGCACTGTTGGGAGGTGTGGCCTTGTTGGAGTAGGTATGTCACTGTGGGCGTGGGCTTTAAAACTCTTGTCCTCACTGCCTGGGAGTCAGTATCCAGCTAGCAGCCTTCAGAGGATGACGTAGAACTCTCAGCTCCTCCTGCGCCATGACTGCCTGGATGCTGCCAGGCTCCTGCCTTGATGATAATGGACTGAACCTCTGAACCTGTAAGCCAGCCCCAATGAAATGCTGTCCTTATAAGACCTGCCTTGGTCATGGTACCTCTTCATAGCAGTCAAACCCCTAACTAAGACACCTGGATCCCAGTACCCACATCACGCGGCTCACAAATGCTGTATGCACCTCCAGCTCTGAGGGACTCATGAGTCTTCTGGCCTCAACTGGCACCCACATACACATATGTACATTCACATTTAATTCTAAAAAAAATTCTTTTAAAATATTAAATCCCTAATGCAAACAATGGTGTTAACAGGTCTTCTGAAGGCATGCAGAGCATGGAGGGCACTCGTTACCTTTCAACCCTGTTTAGCATTTGAGAAAGTACCATTTCTGAGGACCGGGATCTCACTGGAGATTAGCTCTGCTGCTGCCTCGACCTTGGACTTCTCGAACTCCAAACTCCATTAACTGTGAGAAACACATTTCTGTTTATTAAAAATGACCCGTGTGAGGTTATTCTGTAATAGCAGCAGGAACAGGCAAGTTGTGGTGGTCTGAATACGCTTGGCCCCGGGGAGTGTCACTATTTGGAGGGGTGGCCTTGTTGGAGTAGGGGTGGCCTACTCCACTGTGGGTGTGCTTTGAGAGCTTCCTCCTAGCTACCTGAAGATGCCAGTCTTCTGCTAGCAGCCTTCAGATGAAGATGTAGAACTCCCAGTTCCTCCAGCCCCACGCCTGCCTGGGTGCTGCCATGCTCCCACGCTGATGACAGTGTATTAAACCTCTCAACCTGTAAGCCATCCCCAATGAAATGTTGTCCTTATAAAAGGACATGGTGTCTGTTCACAGCAGTAAAAGCCTAACCAGACACGAGTACCTGCTTTTATTAATATTCATCAACAATTCTCCACGATGAGGTCAGTCAAGCCACGCACTCGATGCAGAGATCAAAGAGACTAACTTAAGGGGTGATGTCACAGCCCAGCACAGTAGGCAGTCAAGGAGATAGCATGTGTCTCTGTGCAACATGTACAGAATGTTCATGGAGCTGAAGGACGTTGGCTACCTAATTCTACCGCAGTGCCAGCTGCTGCCTCCCAGGAAAGACTTGGAAAGGAATTGAAGGGTCAAGGCTACAAAAGCAAGGAAAGGAGTCACTGAGAGGCCTTCTGCAAGGGACACTGGTGGACATAACATTTCTGAGTTATGTAAACTGGTGGCAAGAGGAGACCAGGAATCCAAGCCATGAATAGCTTCTTCTTTCTTTACATTTATTTATTTATTTGGGTTTTTTTTTTTTTTTTTTACTTATTCATTTATATCCTGCTCCCTCCAGGTCACCCCCTCCCACAATCCTTTCCCCATCCTCCCTCCCCTTCTTCTCTGAACTCCCCTGGGTATCCCCTAACCATGGCACTTCAAATCTCTGGGAGCATGAATAGCTTCTTAAAGTCACCCAGGGGAGGGGCTGGACCCTGAACTAAAGTAATGGACACCTACTGTGGTGGTTCAAATAACGACGGCCCCCAGCAGCTCACATATCTCAATGCTTGGTCTCTGGTGGGTGGAACTGTTTGGGAAGGATTTTGGCTAAGATCAAGTGTAGGAGGTGTGGCCTTGCTGGAGGAGGTGTCTGTGGCTGGGCTTTGAGGTTTCAAAAGCCCCTGCCATCCTAGTTAGCTCACTTGCTGCCTCTTGGTTGTTGTTTCAACAAGTAGGTAACTCTCAGATAGTTCTCCAGCACTATGCCTGTCTGTCCTGTTTGCCTGTCTGTCCTGCTGCTGTGCTCCCCACTGTAACAGTCATGGACCTTGTGAAACTGTAAGCAAGCACTCAAGTAAATGATTTTTTTTTTTTAAAATAAGTTGCCTTGGTCACGATATCTTATCACAGCTACTGAAATGCTGAGCTATACAGAGGCAGTTGGGCAGCAGCCGCAGCAGCAGCAGCCGCCGCAGCCGCAACCGCAGCAGCAGCAGCAGCAGCAGCGGCAACGACTCCAGGCTCAATGTGAAAGGGTCCAAGCCGAGTAAGCCTGGACAGAGGAGAGAGAAAGCCGACCAAGCCTGACAACAGGTTCTCGCGCCTTCGCCCTGTACTATAAGCCCTTGGTACAAGCCGCCCCAACACTAACTTTCCCATCAAGCCTGTGAGTGTGCAATAAACAGAACAGTATTGCCTACATGTTTCAAAACCAATACTTCCTTCCCAGAACACAGCAGCACCGAGGGAAATCACAGCTGGATACATCAAATGAACTTAGTGTTCAAAAAAAGGACACAGATGCCACTTGTACATTGTCTTAAAACCAGGTTGTTTATTGGTACGTACACACCCACTCACACCCGCACACACTCACACGCATACTCACACATACACACACACACACACACACACACACACACACACACTCCTGAAGCACTGAGCCAATACAGTACTGAGAAGGGACCTGGTTTGACACAGGAGGCTGGCAGGAGAGCTTGGGTCACTGGTGACTCTCCAGAACAAACAAATATTGACAGAGAGGCAGGGCCACATCATGACAGCAGAGCCTTTCCTCCCTGCATGCAGAGCCCCTACCCCTATTTTGCCCTCCCTACTGACCCTGAATGCACCTGGCTCCCCAACTGCTACCTACAATAATGCAAACCGTGACAGGGGTTACATTGGAACAGGAGGGGCAGGGCTGACTCTCCCACATAGCTAGCCCATCGAGTCCCTAGAAGGAGTCAGGCGGTAGGGCCAAGCTCAGCTCCTTCCATCATAGGACTGGCCCTTCTTTGTAACTGCACTATTCAGGATCAGGGGTTCTTTCACTCTAACCCGTTCATGTTCTACTCAAGTGCTTCCCTCTCCATTCCCAGAGGCCTGTCTGGTAGGGAGACGGAAACAACAACGGGGTCGAGGACGGTGGTTGCCTGCCCCAGCCCACCTGAGTCCGTTCGGTCAGCCCATTAGCCAAGCTTCCCTCTGCTGAGCACAGGGCTCTGCGTCCTTTTCAGACAGGGAGTTCTGGCTCATTCCCTCCACCTGTTAGCCTGGCCCCTGTTCAGAATCCCAGTGATGAGATGGCAAGCCAGCTACTCCAGTGACCTCCAGGATGGCACTGTACTGCTGATCTATGACAAACGCATTCCGGGCACTTTCCCTGTCCTCTTCCATTATCGGGTTCTATCACCCACCCTGACACTAGGTCCTGAGCTTCCTGAAGGTGAAGGAATTGGTCCGGATAAGAGGGGTGGCTGATATTCCTCATAAATCTGCCCTGTCCCCACCATGCTGCCAGAAAAAAGCAATTAAAATAACGGAGACAGAGAGGGGATCAAGATTTTCTTGAGTAGTTAGCCTCTCACCCCCAAAAGAACCCTAAGGGAAAACAGGAGGGTAGGGGGACACACAAGAGAGCCTGCCTCAGTCCACTTTAGACTTCCTAGACCTGGGACATGAGTCACTAAAGCGGAAGCCCTTCCCCTTCCCCCACCCCCATTTCAGGGGCAGAGTTAACCGTTCACAATCTGATCCCTCAATCCAGTAGCAGCACCATCTGAGGCTGGAGGCATCCCCACTGCCCTTTGGGTTAAAGTACAAAAGGCCATCAAGCTGTCTCTCTAGGCAAGGAGCCGAAGAGTTTACCTTGCCCTCACCCTGGGCCCAAAGCTCTGGGGTCCGTTTCTCCCACATATTTGGGATTCTGTATCAACCTTGGCAGAAATTCTTCCTTGATCTTCCTCAGTTCCCCTCCTGGCTTTGCCCTGGAGGGTTAGGGTTTGGGGTATTCTACACCCCTCATCACCCCACAAGCAAGAGCTACACAGATCCTGGTGATTGGGTTCGGGGAGGAGGGAGTGATACTGAGAGAGGGGGTGGCAAAACCACTCGGACCATCCGGCACAGCCAAAGTGGAGGGGACCAGAAGGCCAATTAGTCCAAGCAGGACAGAGTCCGAAATGGCCTTTTATTGGGAGGGTCATCTCAGTCCTTGGTCCGGGATCCTGAGCCTGATGAACCCACAGTCCAGACCAAACAGATCCGGACGAGGGAAGGTGGCCACACACTCAGCGCTGTCCTTCCCTCCCTCCCACAGAATCTCAAAACACCTACAACCTGGGGGCCGCCCCTCACGGGAGACGTTGGCCACATCCACCAGAGACTTACAAAGTGGGGAACGAAGTAGGACTCGGAGAGTGGGATGCCGATGGAGTGGATGAGCATATTCTGAGATCCCGGGCAACTGGAAAGTCACAGAGGAGGAGAGACTGGGAGCCAAGGGAGAAAGGGAACGAGCAGGAAGGGTCAGGGTCGGCTGTGCCTGTGAAACCAGGACACCCGCCCTGAGGACCGTGGCTAGTCCCGGAAGGCGGAGAGCATGTGTCCGTAGAGATAGTGGGAGTGAGCTATGAGAGAAGAGAGAGAGACAAGCTCTGTGAGTGGAGGTGGTTCCCGGAGCGGGCAGCGGGTAGGTGCGGCATGCGGCCAAGCACGAAGCGAAGAAGCGGGCAGGGCAAGCCGGGCGGGCGATGCTGCAGCGAGGAGGCGGCGGCAGAGCGGTCCGGGGGGCGGGGGGGGGGGGGGGGCGGGGACAAGACTGGCGAGCGCAGCCCCAGCCTGGCCCCCTTCCCCCGAGCCGGGGGCGCCCCCCCGTCAGACCGGGGGGGGGGGGGGGGGGGGGGTCAGCAGGAGTAGGTCCGGACCGTGGAGGGCTCCAGTCTCTGCGCCCCCGCCGTCCCGGCTGGCAGGAGTCGGCAGCGGCGGGAGAACACACAGAGCGCGGGTTAGTGCGCGCCCCACCGCAGCGTTAGTGCAGCTCAGCCTCGGCCTCGCCCCTCTCCAGCCCGCTCGGCTCCAGGGTGCGGGGAGGAAACCCACGGCCACCCGGGCACTCACCTTCCGGCATGATCTTCTTGGGCGGGGCGGGTGGGGGCTGCAGCGGACCCAGCGTGGACACGCGGAAGCCCGCCGGGAGGGTCTCCGCTGAGGTGCCCAACATGCCACCGCTATGGTGATCCCGGGGCCGGAAGCGTTTCCTCCAGGAGGGTGCTCGGCGGAACACCTTCTCTTCCCCCTGCACCAAGGGGTATATTGGAGTTGCCACCCCAGGCCCTAAAGCTCGAAGGGGTACTACTTCTGAACTCCCCCCTCTCTAGACCTTAATGAGTTTGCGTGTAGGATAAACAGGGGCTGAAGAGGATTTCAAAGGGTCTCGCACAGAGATCCAGCAGGAGGTCCCTCCTATCAGGTCTCGGCCAGCAGAGAACTCCATTGCTCTACCCACCCCAACCTTCTAAAACTGAGCTCCGATAGCCCAGAAAGCCCACTGCTCTTCTTACGTATTTTTCTTTTCAGGCTTCCTCTGGGAAGTCACAAGTCAGCCCCAGCACTGCTCTCCTGACCTGTTGGGGTCTCGATGTAAGATACTATCCAGGATAAAGACTTCAGGGATACCCTTGTTGCTTCTCTGCCACATTACTAGCAACACGACTGCCCTCTGCTTCAGATTTCTTATCTTCAAAAATGGAAATTTCAACATCTGTCTAACCTATTTATTTCTCACGCTGCCTACCCCAGTGAGATCAGAACACCCCGACAATGATGGGTCAGGTGGCCAGAGACAGGTTCCTCCAGAGGACACAGAGAGAGCAACCCCCACTATCTGTTCCCATCAATGCCAACCTAGTCTCCAAAATCGCCTCCTCTGCAGTAGGCTCCCAGCGCCCGAATCCCACAGGATGGGTCACTAGGCAGGCCACCCAACACCCCACCTGTGCCACAGCTCAGTGAGTGCCCTGTAGCCAAACCTCGTCTTCCAGCCTGTGTTTTCAGAACCGCACAGGCCCCATGACACGAGTAGAATGAGCAGGTACAGGGCCACTGACCCCCTGTTCTTGTCTTCAATGACTCCTCCCATCTCTGGTCCCTCAGGATTTGTAGTCTGTGCCCTTGGGGTGACCAGTGCTCTAATCACTTGTCACAGACCTGTCCCAGAGGCACTTATGTGTACTTTTCAAGGCTATTTTGTTGCTGTTTCTTTCCCTGGCTCTCGTCAGTCCCCTCGTGTCTCCACTCCTATTTTCTTCTCCATTCTATCATGCTCTATGCTCCATTGAGCAAGCTGCATGTTTTTTGTTGTTGTTGGAAAGAATGTATCCCCTGATCCTGGTGGGTCCCGTCTGGGAGAGCTGTCTGCCTCCATAACTGTTAAATGAATGGATAGCAGAAATCCCATTCCTTAATTTAGCAAGGTCTGAAGATAAAAATAAATGGGGGTGGGGTGGGGGGCAGGTGGGGAGGCACACATATGTGGTATGGTATGTCTGTGAAGTTGGAGGACAACTATGTGGAATTGGTTATCTCTTTCTACCTTTATGAACCTGGAGTTCCAGGGGATCAAACTCAGGTCGTCTGGCTTGCATGGCAAGAGCTTTTACCTGCTGTGCCATCTCGCCAGTCCCCAGCTCTTTCTTAACCTGCTTAAAGCCACATCAGCTAAGGCAGAGCTGAATGGGAAGACCAAGGAAGATTGGCAATAGGAAACAGGTGGGGCGGAAGAGGAGGAGAGGAAGTGCTGGCAGGGGCAGGCTGTGGCTTCAGGATACATCAGCCTTCCCTGAACTCAAAGGGGAGGCCTGAGGAAATGAAGGTCGAGGGGCTGCTTCTGTGCTGGAAACGCCGAGAACGCAGAATGAATGCAGAAGTAAACAGAAGAGCGAAGCTACAGCGAGACCAGGGGGTGACAAAGGCCTGAGCTTCTGCTTAGCGTGTCTACCTGAGGGAGGGGCCTCACTCAGCTCCCCGACAGAGCACCTGTCCTCCAAACACCACAAGGCTGGAGGACTGGCCGCTATCTCACCAAGCCGGGAGAGAAGCAAAGACGGAAGAACCACTCCCACAGACATGGCTTCCAGGGAAGACCCTTCATGGTTGAGAGGCCTGAGCCTTGAGGTGGAAGGGGCCAGATGTGTAACACACGGTTTGGGCTGTTATACTAGAAACGAGTTTCAGAGATACTTCTCCACAACAGGCCACCGACACCCAACCACGGGCCTCCTCTTCAGAGCTTCCCTTCTCGTCCCTTCCGGCTTTCCTCCCTTCAGCCAGCCACCACTCAACCCTGGGGCAGGAGATCTCACGATTCTCTATCCAACCAGCCAACCACAGCCAAGGCTCTGAATTCACAACCCAGGTACTCACGTCATCCAATTTCCTGTCTGTGCCCAAGGCCAACAGGTTATTGAACTCTCTCTCCATCACTTGGCGGGCCTGAAACCCATAGGGTGAAAGGGAGAAAGAGGAGCTCTAGTTAACAATGCTGCCTAACTCTTTTAAAATTTACATTAATTCAGTTTTTATATTATCACATATTATTCAGTGTGTGTGTGTGTGTGTGTGTGTGTGTGTGCGTGTGCGCACATTTGCAACTATGCACGGCGTAGGTCGGAGAACAATTGTAAGAGTTGCTTCTCTCTTTATGCAGGTCCCAGGGATCAAACTTAGGTCATCAGGCTTGGTGGCAAGTGCTTTAACTTACGAAGCCAGCTCACCAGCCTCCTCTTTTTCCTTTCTTTTTTCACGTGGGGGGATGGGAGGTCCATGCACCACAGTAAATGCATGTGGTCAGAGAATAGCACACAAGAATTGGTTCTCTCCTGTCGTGTGGATTCTGGAGACTGAACTCAGGGCGAGACTCGGGGTGGGAAGCAGCTGTTACACGGAGCCACCTCAGTTTCCTCCCTGGTGGCATCTTTCAGCCGCTTCCCAGGGTCTAAGGGCAGAAATGGGGCAGGGATCTAGTGTACTTAACCACTGGAAACCTCACATGCCTTCCCAAGGCTCCTGCTTCCAGCAAATCACACTAATAGTGTCCTACTAAAAACCACACTGCTAACCCTGGCATTCTTTCATAGGGGGCAAATTAGGGGAAAATGTCCTTTTAAAAATAGGATCACAGGGGCTGGTGAGATGGCTCAGCGGATAAGAGCACTGACTGCTCTTCCAAAGGGCCCGAGTTCAAATCCCAGCAACCACGTGGTGGCTCACAACCGCCTATAATGAAATCTGGTACTCTCTTCTGTGTACTCATTTATAATAATAAATAAATCTTGGCCGGGCAGTGGTGGCGCAC